>CM051022.1:2492056-2549556 GCA_027704905.1 Muraenolepis orangiensis | reverse complement strand
GTCTCCTTGTTTTGCAGCTGAATTTTGTGCGGTTCTATCTGCCCCTGCTGGACATCAACTACGACCGACTGATATACCTGGACGATGATGTCATCGTGCAAGGTAGGTCGATTTGTGTGTGTGTTCAAGATTCAAGATTTTTATTTGCCATATGCAACAAGTACAATGAAATGGTCTGTCTGTCTTTGTGTGTGTGTGTGTGTGTGTGTGTGTGTGTGTGTGTGTGTGTGTGTGTGTGTGTGTGTGTGTGTGTGTGTGTGTGTGTGTGTGTGTGTGTGTGTGTGTGTGGTGTGTGTGTGTGTGTGTGTGTGTGTGTGTGTGTGTGTGTGTGTGTGTGTGTGTGTGTGTGTGTGTGTGTGTGTGTTGTGTGTCTGTTGTCCCCTTCGATAGCTCAGTTGGTAGAGCGGAGGACTGTAGAGTTAACATTGGAATCCTTAGGTCGCTGGTTCAAATCCGGCTCGAAGGACTTTTGGCAACTTTTGTGTTTTCTTTACTATTTCAGTTTATTCCCTATTTGAATCCTATCTTGACCCTCAGAATATACAAGCATATAATATAGTATTGTTTATAGTATATCATTCACAAATTTTGGTCATTCACAGTGTTGTGTGTGTTGGCTGTATGGTCATCAGACCTTAACAAAATATTCCTGAACAGAGACCTACAGAATTTAATCGAATTATAAAACGGTTTTATGAATCACAAAACACGATGCTAGACCTGAAGTGATGACAACAGAAGCTCCTCCTTCCTTCCTTCAGGTGACATCAAGGATCTGTTCAGCATCCGTCTGCAGCCAGGCCACGCTGCCGCCTTCGCCAGCGACTGCGACCTGCCCTCCACCCACGAGATGGTGCGCAGTGTGGGCATGCAGGTGGGTCATGCGGGTCGTCTCCTGCTCGTTTGAAGGTACATCGTAGATCGGTTTTGCGTTTGACGACTCCCCCTAGAGGTTAAACATGTGTACAACCCAGGCTTCACCTCTGATGGGCTGACAGGGTGACCAGCCGGGTCACCTGCTGATGAAAAGCGTTGATGAAACACACACCTGTCCTCCGCTTAGTGAAAGAGACCTAAAGGCTTACAGGGAAAAGGCCCAGCAGGAACACCGACCTGGGAGGGTTCTATGAAGGCCTGGTCAGGGGGTAACTGTAGAAACAGCACCCCCTCTGGTGAAACACAGGGTATTGCCTCTTTCTGATTAGATTGAAACCAATGCCAGTGAGGTCTCCTTGTCGCTTGAATCTAGTGTCTAGTATGTCGTTTAACACTGTTTTCTTCATGCTACGAGTATCAGTCTGTTTCTCTGAGCTTATTTTGTCAGACACAGACAGGCTACCGCTGTAAAATGAAGCAAACACAGACATTGTTTGTGATCCAAGCGTATCTCCTAGACGACCTACATGGGCTTCCTGGACTACAGGAAACGGATAGTGAAAGACCTGGGCATCAACCCCAGGGACTGCACCTTCAACCCGGGCGTCTTTGTGGCAGATATGCAAGAGTGGAAGAAACAGAAGATCACCAAACAGCTGGAGAGATGGATGGAGGAGAACTTCAGGTGAGAAAACTTCCTTTGAGTGTGTGTGTGTGTGTGTGTGTGTGTGTGTGTGTGTGTGTGTGTGTGTGTGTGTGTGTGTGTGTGTGTGTGTGTGTGTGTGTGTGTGTGGTGTGTGTGTGTGTGTGTGTGTGTGTGTGTGTGTGTGTGTGTGTGTGTGTGTGTGTGTGTGTGTGTGTGTGTGTGTGTGTGTGTGTGTGTGTGTGTGTGTGTGTGTATCTGTTGTCCCCTTCGATAGCTCAGTTGGTAGAGCGGAGGACTGTAGAGTTAACACTGGAATCCTTAGGTAGCTGGTTCAAATCCGGCTCGAAGGACTTTTAGCCACTGAAGTGTTTCTTTTTACTATCTCAGTTTATTCCCTATTTAAATCCTCATATCATATAATCATATAATGTATTAATGTTTATAGTATTTAATTAAATAATAATAAATTAAATAATAACTTTGACCAAAAAGTAGAATGACCCAAAATGTATCAAATTAGTTAGCACTAAAATAGTCTGTGCTCAAACCTCTCTCTCTCTCTCTCTCTCTCTCTCTCTCTCTCTCTCTCCTCCCTCTCTCTCTCTCTCTCTCTCCTCTCTCTCTCTCTCTCTCTCATCTCTCTCTCTCTCTCTCTCCTCTCTCTCCTCTCTCTCTCTCTCTCTCTCTCCTCTCTCTCTCTCTCTCTCTCTCTCTCTCTCTCTCAGGCAGAACCTGTACAGCAGCGCCATCGCCGGGGGCGTGGCCACGCCGCCCATGTTGATTGTCTTCCACAACAAGTTCACCACCATCGACCCGTGGTGGAACGTCCGACACCTCGGTGAGGAGGGCTCACCGTTCACCGCCGCTCCTTGCAGCACCCTTGGAAGCTTCCATGGTTTTAGGATGCATCTTACTGGATAAGTAATACAATGCCTTTCCAAGTAGCACCGAAACTACGTTCAGAACATTGGAACCTCAGGATGTGACTCCATCGGGCCAACCTGCAGGCTTTATACCACAGGGAATCATGAGACGTGTTATTGGTCGAAGGTTACTGTCGGTTACTGTATATATTCAATAGAACATTACAGTGGAATTTGTTAGAAATGCAATAGACCTCCGTATGAGTGAGTGAAGTACTCTACTCATTGGATGGAAAATACGCTACTCCCCACATTGAAAAGCTCTATATGAATGAATGAAAATATTTATTACTTTTCATTAACCCATTGTGAACCCAATGAATAATAGGGTGAGAAGCTCAGTCACTGGTGAGAGACTCGGAGTAGAGCCGCTGCTCCTTCGCGTAGAAAGGAGCCAGTTGAGGTGGTTCATCTAGTGAGGATGCTTCCTGGTCGCCTCCCGAGGGAGGTTTTCCAGGCACATCCGACTGGGAAGAGACCACGGGGCAGACCGAGGTACAGGTGGGGTGTTTACATCTCCACACTGGCCTGGGAACGCCTCGGGATCCCCCAGTCAGAGCTAGTCCATGTTGCCAGGGAGAGGGAAGTTTGGAGTCCCCTGCTGAAGCTGCTACCTCCGCGACCCAATTACGGATAAGCGGGAGAAGATGGATGATGGATGGAATTTTCATTAAATTAGTCATTAAGCAGAGGGTTTTGTCCAAATCAACTTACAGTAAAGTCATTCAACAGGTAGACAAGAGAACTACTAGTCACCAGAAGTCATACATGCATTTCCTTCCTAACAAGCCATAATAATACATACATACATAATAACATAATATATAATACATTACATTTCCTTCCTAACAAGCCTCCAAGAGCCAGGTAAAAGTACGAGAGCTCAGGTAAAGTACGAGAGCTCAGGTAAAAGTACGAGAGCTCAGGTAAAAGTACGAGAGCTCAGGTAAAAGTACGATCATTTGGCTGAATAAATGAATGAATGAATGAAGGAATTTAAGTGTTCCTCTGCAGTAGAGTAACCCTCTCTCCGTTCCCCGACTAGGCTGGAGTCCCGACTCGGGTTACCCTGACAACGTCCTGGACAAGGCCAAACTCCTCCACTGGAACGGCCGCTACAAACCCTGGATGTACCCCAGTGTCCACCCCGAGGTGTGGGAGAGGTGGTTCGTCCCAGACCCCACGGGGAAGTTCTCCTTGCTGCGGCCCGGGAGCAACGGCTGAAGAGGGAAGGTGTATCGACCCGTCTTCGGGGTAACCCATGTGGGTGTTGGAGGACCGCAGATTTGGCAGATTGAAGTGGAGCGGGAAATCAGTCAATCAATCAATCAATCAATCAATCAATCATCTCCATCCAATCGGCACATTTTCCACGATGCGCACTTGTGATGACTGGTGATGAGTGACTTCACTTCATGTCTCAGAGTGTCATTTAACAAAGAAACAACGGCCAAAATCGACACAATTGTTATGATGGAAGCTGAATTACGACATTAGTTTATGTTCTCTTAATAAATACAGTTGGTTGTTGATCTGAGAGAATTCATTAACCATTTTAAACATCAAGGTCACTTTCTCTTACACATGCTGACGTTGTGGCAAAAAGGGGCTGCCATGTTTTCTGAAAAGGGATCAAACTAAACATTTGAGAGGAATAACAATTGACAAAAGCCGATTCCTTTCCAAAAACATTTTATGGTTCTCTTGAAAGGACAAAACGGTCAACGGTCTACAACCAACTCAGTTAAATATTAACGAATGTACAGGCATGTCAAAAAGAAACACAGAACACAGAACTCAACCCAACTTAAGACGTGTCATGTAAAAATCCCTGAGATCCCCTGATTCCCCCCCACACAGTGGATCAGTCCATCTCCCCCCCCCCCCACACAGTGGATCAGTCCATCTCCCCCCCCCCCACACACAGTGGATCAGTCCATCTCCCCCCCCCCCCCACACAGTGGATCAGTCCATCCCCCCCCCCCCCCCCCACACAGTGGATCAGTCCATCTCCCCCCCCCCCCACACAGTGGATCAGTCCATCTCCCCCCCCCCCCCCCCCCCCCCCACACAGTGGATCAGTCCATCTCCCCCCCCCCCCCCCACACACAGTGGATCAGTCCATCTCCCCCCCCCCCCCCCACACAGTGGATCAGTCCATCTCCCCCCCCCCCCCCCACACAGTGGATCAGTCCATCTCCCCCCCCCCCCCCCCCCCACACAGTGGATCAGTCCATCTCCCCCCCCCCCCCCCACACACAGTGGATCAGTCCATCTCCTCTCACAGCTCAATCTTCACTTTGGTACTCTGGGAAGGGAAGACAGAAAGACAGTGTTGTTGTTACAACACTGCGTGGTGGTGCAGGGTGGTGCAGCTTTAACGGTGTAGACTTCAACAAAAACTTACCTGATCCACTTCTTCCTCTTCATCTTTAACTTCCTCCTCGTCCTCCTCCACACCTTCCTCTTCCTCCACCCGCTCCTCCTCATCCTCCTCCACCTCCTCTTCAACCTGGGAACAAAAACAAGTTGATCAACATATTTTATATTAATAACATGAGGCTAGGACTCAATGGTTTGGTATACAGGTTAAAAATAATAATAATAATAATAATAATAAATTATATTTAGAAGCACACTTTTAATAGACAAAACTCAAAGTGCTACAGGGTAAAAATGTTTTAAATAACAAAATAAAAGCAGCGACGTTTACGCCGGCATGGCAACCAGTGGGGGTTTTTAAAAATCGAGTGAAAGGCTATTCTAAAAATATGTGTTTTTAGGCCCTTTTTTAAAACATCCACAGTCTGTGGTGTCCTCAGCTGGTTTGGGAGGGCGTTCCACAGTCTGTGGTGTCCTCAGCTGGTTTGGGAGGGCATTCCACAGTCTGTGGTGTCCTCAGCTTGTTTGGGAGGGCATTCCACAGTCTGTGGTGTCCTCAGCTGGTTTGGGAGGGAATTCCACAGTCTGTGGTGTCCTCAGCTGGTTTGGGAGGGAATTCCACAGTCTGTGGTGTCCTCAGCTGGTTTGGGAGGGAATTCCACAGTCTGTGGTGTCCTCAGCTGGTTTGGGAGGGAATTCCACAGTCTGTGGTGTCCTCAGCTGGTTTGGGAGGGCGTTCTACAGTCTGTGGTGTCCTCAGCTGGTTTGGGAGGGCATTCCACAGTCTGTGGTGTCCTCAGCTGGTTTGGGAGGGCATTCCACAGTCTGTGGTGTCCTCAGCTGGTTTGGGAGGGCGTTCCACAGTCTGTGGTGTCCTCAGCTGGTTTGGGAGGGCATTCCACAGTCTGTGGTGTCCTCAGCTGGTTTGGGAGGGCATTCCACAGTCTCGGAACAGTGGAGCAGAAGGCTCGGTCTCCCATGGTTTTCAGTTTGGTCCTGGGGGGAAGGAGGAGGTTTGCCTTTTCAGAGCGTAGGCTCCTCCTGGAGGTTTGTGGGGTGAACAGTTCTGTAAAAAACAAATCATACCGAAGCCAAAAAACCTTTTCTTCAATTAAAGTACCTGTTCGTGGAGGTCCACGTCCAGGCTCAGTCTCAGCATGCGCTCTATCCGGTCCACGTAGGCCTTGGTGTCGGCCAGCTGGTAGCCGGAGCGCAGGGCGGCCGTCTCCAACAGCACCACCGCCAGGTCGGAGGACCGCTGGTCCTCAGGGTCACTCTAAAAAAATACAAATCAAGTGAATTAACCCGAATGGAAGTGATGTGAAGTCTGGTCGGATTACAATAATCGGGACTAACTACACTTCTTGAGTGCAATTTAAATGTTTAAAAAAATGGGGGGAAAAGAAGCTTTAGCTTAATAATTGTATTATTTGAAAATTTGATGATAATAATAATAAGAATAAGAATAATAATTATAATAATAATAATAATAGATTTTATATATATAGCGTGTTTGAAAATACTCAAAGATTTACAAAAAAGAGAGATTGGGAGTGGAGGAGGATGATAAAGATGATGAAGACGATGATGATGATGATGATGATGATGATGAGAGGATGGAGGAGGTTAGCAGGAGAAAGCAGTTGTGAAGAGGTGGGTTTTGAGGGCCTGTTGAAAGGACGCCAGGGTGTCTGACTGTCTGGTGTGAATATGAAGGAGCAGGAAGGTTAATTACACGTACCGCTACTCTCCTGAGCATCTCCTTGATGAGAGGGTGCTTGGGGTTGATTTCCAGAGTCTTCTTCTGGTTTATGTAGTAGCTTTAAAGAAAGAAGGAAACAAAGAAACAGAGTTTTAGTTATCATCCACACACACACGGCGAGAACGGCGTCTTTTCAACTGACTTGTTTGCATTGTGAACATCTACCACGGAATTGATTTAACAACAACAATTCAAATAACTAAGAAGCTGTGGTTATGCCCGGGAGCTGGAGTGGGAGTGTGTGAGCTCACTTGGTGGATATGTCCTTCCCGGTCTTGTAGGCCTGGGCCTTCATGATCCGCTCCATGTTCCCCGACCAGCCGTACTGACTGGCTACCAGTGCACAGGGAGACCCGGTCAGCCGCTGGGACAGCACCGCCTTCTCAATCTGCAGACACACACGTTGGTTTGGGTCTCATCAGCGTGAGAACGCACTGCGCTGTGCCGTTATCCTGCTATGAGGCTGTACCGCTCACTACCCACCGGCACTACTCTCACTTTAAAACCTTTTGCACCATATGTATATATATCATCCATTAGACACTTTATTGTTCTAATTGTTATTTTTGATTGATTGTGTATAGCATTGTGAGAGTATAGTGTTGTTTATAGAAGAGAGTAGATAGTGTTGTTTATAGTATTGTACTGTATAGTATAGTGTAGTATAATAGGTATAATATTAATATATATAATAGGTATAGCTGTTGAAATTCATAATGCAGGAATGAATGGGGAGTAAACATTCCATTGTTCTATTCTATAATCTTGAATCAAAAAATAGGAATTGCATTCCGATTTTGTCAATGAATCAATAATAATCTGGTGATTAGTAATCTTGGTGGTTATGGGCCTTAGTCACTTTAGGCACGGCCGTCCTGGTGCTAAACGCGAGCTCTGGGGCGAGCTCACCATGTCCTTCAGAGCCCTCTCCTTCATCCAGGTGGTGAGCGGCTCAAAAGCCTTCTCCAGGGCCTCCCGCGCCTCCTTGGCCTTGTCGCTCTCTGCGAACTTCACGCCCTCCTTGGCCACGTTCTGGAAGCGCTTGCCGTCAAACTCGGGCAGCGCCTGCACGCAGTACTCGTCCATGGGCTCCGTCAGGTACACCACCTCGTAGCCCTTCCTCAGCAGCCGCTCCACGAACGGAGACGCCTCGGCCTGCACAACAACATGACAACCGCTTTAGACCACAAAGGTGCCGTCGGTGAGGTTTGAGAGCCATGATTTGAGTGTCGGTTGGTAGAAGACAGCCATAGCCGTCCAAGGTTTTGCTATGAAAGCTCAGGTTCCACCGGAACCTTTGAATCTACACTTGATGATCATACTCACTACAGAGTTGCTTTTCAAAAAGTTAAAGAAAGTCATAGAGAAATAGTTTGATTTGGGATATTGTCAAGAACTCAGAAGAAGACAAACTTGGCATCCATACTTCTATGGATAAGTAAGTATTATCTATCTATAGGTACAGCATTTACGGCACCTACCGACTACGCCCTACCCACATGCCCTGAAGGACTACGAATTGAAGTGCAATGGAAACTGGAGTGTGTGTGTGGTCGGTGGCTGATTTAAGCAGCCAGGCTGCACACCCACCTCCTTCCTGCTGGTGGCGGACATGAAGTAGATGTTGTCCTGCTTCTCCTTCATGCGCTCCACATACTGCTCCAGGCTGGACACGGCCGTCTCGCTGTGGGACGTGTGGAAGCGCAGCAGCTTGGCCAGCCGCGTGCGGTTGGAGTGGTCCTCGATCACGCCCAGCTTGATGTTGGTGCCGAACTCCTTCCAGAACTTGCCGTAGTGCTCCTCCGCCATCTTCTTGATCATGTCCAGGGTCTTGCGCACCAGCTTCTTACGGATGACCTGGGAGGAGCGGGACGGCGTCGGAAAAAATAAATATATTTTGATCATCAAACGGCTTTCGTTTGCTTCATCCCATCGTCGAGGTCGAGAAGCTTGTCGTGTGCAGTGAGAGAAACATATGGTCGCCATGTGGTGTTGTGGCGTGGTGACGTGCAGGCGGTCGCTCCAGTGGCGGGAATCTGATTGGAAACCAAAACGACCAAACGCTCACCTTCAGCAGCTTGTGCTGCTGCAGCGTCTCTCTGGACACGTTCAACGGGAGGTCGTCAGAGTCCACCTGAGAGAGAGAGTTATAGATATAAATATAATAAATATTCACCACGCGTTCGAGCGGGAGGGGGCGGAAATACTCTGATCATTACGACTTGTTAGAGAGACGCTAGTATTAACACGACGGTAACAAAACAAAAGCGATTCTACTCACCACGCCGTGGACGAAGTTCAGGTACTTTGGCATCATGTGGTGGAAGTCGTCTGTGATGAACACCCGGCGGACAAACAGCTAAACACAAAACTAAAGCTAAAAACAGAACTCATGAAGAAACACAGTAGAACAGTGGGGAGTCCCGTGGGGCGGGGACCTCGGCAGGAAGCCGGGGGTTGGGCGTGGCTGGGGGGTCGGGCGTAGCTGGGGGTCGGGTGTAGCTGGGGGGTCGGGCGTAGCTGGGGGTCGGGCGTAGCTGGGGGTTGGGTGTGGCTGGGGGTCGGGTGTAGCTGGGGGGTCAGGTGTAGCTGGGGGTTGGGCGTAGCTGGGGGGTCGGGCGTAGCTGGGGGGTCGGGTGTAGCTGGGGGTCGGGTGTAGCTGGGGGTTGGGCGTGGCTGGGGGTCGGGTGTAGCTGGGGGTCGGGTGTAGCTGGGGGTCGGGCGTGGCTGGGGGGTCGGGCGTAGCTGGGGGGGTCGGGCGTAGCTGGGGGTCGGGTGTAGCTGGGGGTCGGGCGTAGCTGGGGGTCGGGCGTAGCTGGGGGGTCGGGCGTGGCTGGAGGGTCGGGTGTAGCTGGGGGTCGGGTGTAGCTGGGGGTCGGGTGTAGCTGGGGGTCGGGCGTAGCTGGTACCTTGATGTAGTCGTTCTTCTTGGTGCCGTACTCTTCTAAAAGGCCCCGGGGGGCGGTGGCCGGGACGAACAGGATGGACTTGAAGGTGACCTCGCCCTCCGCCGTGAAGTGGATGTGGCCCAGCGGCTCCTCCGTGTCCTGAGCCCAGATTAGACCCAAAAATAACAGAGATATTTAAAAATATTCATTACATTTGAGTCACCGGTGAGCTTTCTTCTGTGGTATTATTTCATTCATTCTCTAAAATCGAGTTGATTTTTGGTGAAAAATGTAATTACAATATGATACCCCTCATACATACACATACACAAGTCATGCATGATGTCTGTAATTACTTTTTGTTTTACTTTTGTTTATCTACACACATATCACTGTCACGAGTATAGTGTGAAGGGAGAGGTCAGGGGGACTAGGAAGGGGTGAGGGGTCAGGTCAGGGGTCTAGGGAGAGGTCAGATGAGAGGTCTAGAGGAAAGGTCAGGGGTCTAGGAAGGGGTGAGGGGTCTAGGGAGAGGTGAGGGTTGTAGGGAGGAGAGGCCAGGGGGTCTAGGGAGATGTTAGGGGTCTAGGGAGAGGTGAGGGGGTCTAGGGAGGAAAGATTCAGATTCAGATTCAGATTCAGAAAACTTTATTAATCCCGAGGGAAATTAAGGTGCAACAGTTGACACAGGGGGAATAAATGCACACACAAGAATACTAAAACCTAAGCTAAAAAACAAAACAACAACTAACTAAAATAAAAACTATTATAAACAAAAATAGTTAAAATAATTCTAAATGAAGTCTAAATGTATTGATAAGTGAAGATAATTACAGTATTATAACAGTAGTACGTAGGTATATACAATACACAACAATACGTTGTGGTACGAAATACGAAAGGTGGGGGAGTCTCACCCTAGAGAAGGTCTTGTAGAAGGCTGTGTACTCCTCGTCCTCCACCTCCTTGGCCGGTCTCTGCCAGATGGGTTTTATGTCGTTCATCAGCTCCCAGTCCCACACTGTCTTCTCCACCTGAAACCAAACAAACATGGAATCAGACATGTTTTTCCCTCTGGTCACTCCCTGGCCCAGTCCCGGGAAATACTTTAAACTAATTGTCCATAATGTTTACGTAACTTTTTACATCCACATGTCTACTACTCTGATATAAATGTGTTTTCTATAGTTTCAGTTTGTACAATTGGTATCCCTTTTTTTATTGTACTTACTGCACCCAAATTTCCCAGTTTTGGCATCGATAAAGTGTGATGTTATGATCTTAAAATAGTTTTATAAAGAATGTCCGCCTGCCTTCTTGGTCTTGAGCTTGTCTTTATCCTCCTCCTCTTCCTCCACCTCCGCCTCATCCTCTGAGACGTCTTCCTCCTTCTTCTTGTCGGCCTCCTCGTCCTCATCCATGGGCTCCTCCACCGTCTCCGTCTGAACGGGGATTTCCCACAACCGTCCACTTAACACACGAGATTATTGAAACGCGTGTGTTTGAGTTGAGGACATGTTTTAAGGTTATTCGCCTGGATGCCATCTTGGTTCTTAACACTAGCTTAGAATGGGAGACTAGTGCTTTAGAACCAAGATGGCCACGAGGTGAACAATTCCTCCAGTAGTTCCTCGGGAGTGTGTCTTCGTGCTCACCTTGCTGGTCCACACGTAGATGGGGAAGTTGATGAACTGGGAGTACTTCCTCACCAGGCTCTTGATGGTCTCCAGCTCCAAGAAGTCTGAGGCCTCCTCTTTCATCACCAGCCTGGGAGGAGACCAAACTAAACCATGTTAGCAATTCACCTTCAATCATTCTGGTCGCTGATATTTGTACTCCCATTCCAACGTCAAGACTCAATTATATCATCATCAATTATGTCCTGAATACATTTTGTTGCTGAAATGCAGAGTACATTACGGCTTAAGTGGCTTGTTACTGACAGATTAAAGGGCAGCTAAAACCAGCCTAAACAGTGCCACCTCTGTGAAATCACCTGCAGCGGTTACTCCGTCTCTGCAGTCAAGTTATCGCTCGCTCACCACAATCACATAATACAGCAGGTAGCCACCTGGCGCCTGCCGTCCGATCGTAGCGTTCTCTTTAAGGCGGTCATCATGGCGACTCACGTGACAGTGGTGCCCCGGCCCAGCGTGTCTCCGCGGGGGTCCTCCGCGATGGAGAAGGCATCCGAGTCCGACTCCCAGATGTGCTGCGTGCCGTTGTTGTGCTTGGACGTCACCACCACCTTGTCGGCCACCAGGAAGGCAGAGTAAAAGCCCACGCCAAACTGGCCAATCAGCTCGGAGGAGGAGGACTGGTCCTCGCCCTGCGTCTCCGCCATCTTGCTGAGGAACTCGCTGGTGCCGGACTTGGCGATGGTGCCCAGGTTCCTCATCAGGTCCTCCCTGGTCATGCCCACGCCTGTGTCAGTGATGTGCAGCAAGTTGTTGCCTTTGTCCGCCTGGATGGGAACACATCAGGGGGCAGAGTGCTTCCTCTCAGTCACGACCCGGTGACTTTGAGTTCCATGGGACAAACGCAAGTCAAATTGTCATCATTGGACACACACTACACAGCCGGGTTATTTGCAATGCAAATGTTAACATTGTTGAATATAGACACACTGAGAGATCTCCCACCCCGTTGGTCTCGTCGAACTTCTGACACAAGTTTGGGACACAGGCCACACATGAACCAGAAGATCGGAAAAAAGTGAATAAATGAATAAATAAATGAATAAATAAATGAATAAATAAATGAATAAATACAGGAACAAGAGGTGACCCACCTTGATCTTCACCGTCAGCTCCTCCATGGCGGCCAGCGCCGTGTCGTCGGTGAGCGACATCAGACGGATCTTATCCAGGGCGTCCGAGGCGTTGGAGATGAGTTCTCTCAGGAAGATCTAGAGATGACCAGAAGAAGATCTCTCCATTAAACAAGGAGCAGCGGGTAGCTTCACACGACCCATGTTACCACCTTGTGTTTACACCGTAGTGGGAGCTAACAGTTACTGACAGTAACTATTCATCTGTCGTCAACTTATTTCGTAAAAAATGTTCTACGTACCTATGTTCTACGTACCTAATCGGTATACGTACCGTAAACCGATTTAATACAGGTTTATAATAACTGTATGTGGCGTGTGGGTTGGTGGCTGGTTGAAGCAGCCTCATCTGGCCCCAGTCATACTGATTAGAGTCTGGTTGAAGCAGCCTTACCTGGCCCCAGTCAGACTGATTAGAGTCTGGTTGAAGCAGCCTCATCTGGCCCCAGTCATACTGATTAGAGTCTGGTTGAAGCAGCCTCATCTGGCCCTAATCAGACTGATTAGAGTCTGGTTGAAGCAGCCTCATCTGGCCCCAGTCAGACTGATTAGAGTCTGGTTGAAGCAGCCTCACCTGGCCCCAGTCAGACTGATTAGAGTCTGGTTGAAGCAGCCTCACCTGGCCCCAGTCAGACTGATTAGAGTCTGGTTGAAGCAGCCTCATCTGGCCCCAGTCAGACTGATTAGAGTCTGGGGCTGGTGAGGCTGCACACCTGAGAGTCCTTGGTAATCAAGGCCCCAGGTTAAACCAGCCACCACACACACACCCAGGAGGAGAAATGCTAGCATGTACCACCTGCTCTGTTGTCTGACAATAATCCTGTTTCTGGTAATCCGGAGCCTTGAAGAACCCATTTTAATGGCATGTGTCAGCCTCATCTGCCACACTGTACTGAGCGAGTCATTCTCAGCAGGAGTCATTCTGCTGTAGTGAAGCGGCCCTCACCTCCTTGTTCTGGTACAGGGAGTTGATGATCAGCTTCATCATCCGGTTCACCTCTGCCTGGAAGGCGTGCTTCTCAGACTTCTCCCGGATCTCCTTGATCTGTGCGGCGTTCAGCCCCTCCAGGTGGACCGCCTCCTCCTCCCTTCACAAATGAATGACAACTCAATGACAGGACTTTTTTGAAAACGTTTTTAAGGACATTTTAAAATTCAAAAGAACACATCACACCTTTTGCAGCCAATTAATACTGAACTTTTGATCAACATCAGTGAGTCACACGTGCGTCACATCCAGGGGGTTACAGAGCTGACGGCTCATCTTGTATAGATCCGCTTTCAACCGAACGATTACACCTGTGTCTTGAAAGAGGTCCCAGCCTGGGATGTGCATTACACACTCAACAATGTTTACAGTCAGACAGAGATTACCTTGTCAAGGTCAGGCCTCGATCTAGAAACAATCGCAAAGCACTTCAACCTGAGTTTAAACCAACCCACCGTGAACTGCTGCCTCCGTCAATGGAATGAATGAATGAGGGTGGATGAGTGACATTCTGTTTCTGAACATCGAAACCTTTGCTTTTCCAGATCATACAAACACACCCTCTTTCCCTCTCCCTCCCTTTCAGATTCACTCTCTCTCTCTCTCTCTCCCTGTCGGTCTCTCTCGCTCCCTCCCTCTCCCTCTCTCTATCTCTCCCTTTTTCTCTCCCTCTCCCTCCCTTTCCCTCTCTCTCTTCCCCTCTCTCTCTCTCTCTCTCTCTCTCTCTCTCTCTCTCTCTCTCTCTCTCTCTCTCTCTCTCTCTCTCTCTCTCTCTCTCTCTCTCTCTCTCTCTCTCTCCTTTCTCTCCCTCCCTTTCAAGTCAAGTCAAGTCAAGTCAAGTTTATTGTCACTTCACAGTTTTTTAAGTATAAAGCAGTGAGTGAAAATCTTATGTGCAAAACCCGACGACAGACAGCAGTTATAAAATAAGATAAAAATAGATAAAAAATAGAAAAAACAGAATAGAATAAAATAATTTAAAAATAAAAATAAAAATGCAATATATCGGCGAGCAATATGAGCAATATGTATATATAAATCAATGTAATAAAATATACATTGTTATATGCTATACGCCCTTGTTCCCTCTCTCTCTCTCTCTCTCTCTCTCTCTCTCTCTCTCTCTCTCGCTCTCTCTCTCTCTCTCTCTCTCTCTCTCTCTCTCTCTCGCTCTCTCTCGCTCTCTCTCCCTCTCCCTCTCTATATGGGGCACATGCTTCCCATTCAGTGTGTGTGTGGTGCAGTGTACAGGGCAGGACCAACCTGTGGACCACCTCGTCGTCGGTCCTCGAGGCGTCTCTGCTCTTCCCCAGGTCCTCGTCCACGGCTCCATCGATGTCCAGATCCTCCTCAGCCTGGACGGACGCTGGGGAGAAGAAACCTCGGGTCAGACTAAAGTATCAAGACCACTCAATGATCAGGAGCTCTCTCTCTCTCTCTCTCTCACACACTCTCTCCATATGTCTCTCTATCCGTCTCTCTCTGTCTCGGCCTCTCTCTCTCTCTCTCTCCCTCTCTCTCCCTCTCCCTCCCTCTCCCTCTCCCTCTCCCTCTCTCTCTCTCTCTCTCTCTCTCTCTCTCTCTCTCTCTCTCTCTCTCTCTCTCTCTCTCTCTCTCTCTCTCTCTCTCTCTCTCTCTCTCTCTCTCTAACTGTAGTTATATACAGTTATTATTATATAGTTATATATATATATATATATATATATGTAACTACATTTAAAAAACTAAATAAAACTCATCAATCAAATCCCTACACCGTCCATACATACATATGAAGATGTAGAACACCCCATGGATATTGCAATATCTCCCAATGTACCCTTGTGATGTGTTATAAAACTTAATATAAATACAAATATAAACATATACAAATAGAGACGTATATTTTTGCATACGTTTATGTATTTATTATCATTTATTTCTTATGCCTCCTAATGATATTATGCCAATTATCATTAGGAGGTTGTTCCTGGAAAAAAAGATATAAATCAGAAAAATAAATCAGATTTAATAAATCCGAAATGTACTTACTGAGCGCCAGAAGAGCACAGATCAACCCGGCTGTCCCAAAGAGCCCCATCCCGGTGAACCAAGAGCTCAATAAAGTTCACTTCTGATGGATTCTAATTCCCTATGAATACTTTATCCTCCCCGGTCTCATTGATCAGGCTTCTCATTGGCCCGCCCGGAGGCGGGGGTTCACCCCGGCTCGACCAACCGGGGCTCACCACGCACAACATTGGACCAATAGCAGAGCTGTTCTTCTCCAATGGGAGCGTTACATGTCCTGTAGGGCACGCCCCCATTCGTGGTCGGACTGTATTGGCCCGACACAAACACAGGTAAACACAGGTTAGACACGTGGTAGTCAATGACATTGTCCATTAGAATGACAAGTCTAACCCCTAATTACATTTGTATGTTTTTAATATTTATTGTTTGTGACTATGGGGGGGCAGGCAGTTGCTTACTTTGCCTACCCTGTTGCGACGCCCCTGTGTGTGTGTGTGTGTGTGTGTGTGTGTGTGTGTGTGTGTGTGTGTGTGTGTGTGTGTGTGTGTGTGTGTTAAAGTTGTGGCTCTCCTACGTGTTTGCCTAAAGCATGTTTTTTATGGTGGATATTAATTGGATCCATTGGATGGTATTCTAGATGGGTTGCATTCTGCAACCCTTGTGTTATTAATAACATCCAACCGGTCTTAGATTTCTCATGTTATAATTATAATAATGTCATTGATGGTGGGGGCTTTAAAGTATTGGGTTAATCTAACCTTAAACCTTTATTGATACAAGTCACTGTGACATCAGTGGAGTCCGTATGTTTGTTTATAGAGGTTTATAGAGGTCCAAGTAGTACTACGGTAGTTCAGGTCAGAGAAAGAGACTCAGTTGGAGTGTATTCGTCTACATGCGAAAATGTCTTTAAAAATGAAGGATGACTAATTAAGGAATTAAGGAAACTAATTGATATTTGTAAACACGTTCTTTATCGCGAGATCGTCGAACGGGGAAACGGACGCAACACTTCAGTTCACGTCAGGTTCCCCGGATAAACGACTGGACGCCAAGCCACGCCCACAGCGCGTTGCTCCTAGATCTGGACAAGGTGCGGATAGCCTCGCAGCGCCGTGTTCGCATTGGATGAGTTGGTTCCTCGTGCACAAAGGTCTGGTGTGCGCCACCGCGATCTTTGACACGCGGAAATAGCGACAATCACAACAAGACCTTCCGAGTATTGTCGCGGTAGACCGAGGATCACCTATCACTAGATAGAGCCAAGCGGCTTTACTTTATTTCGGTGGTTTATTGACAGTGAGTATACACTTACTTACTACACATACATGTGTAGCAACACTCTGCGTTCTCGTTGTCTCTCTAAATGTACACCTTTTTCCATGGGGCTATTTTTCAAAACCGAAACCAAAATGCCCTCTCTCGCTTTCGCTCTCTCTCTCTCTCTCTCTCTCTCTCTCTCTCTCTCTCTCTCTCTCTCTCTCTCTCTCTCTCTCTCTCTCTCTCTCTCTCTCTCTTTCTTATTACCCACATACGAGTAATTATACTTTAAACTAAAACACAAACACGAATGGACGTGTATTTGTGTGCACGTAGACCGACGCACACACCAGTGTGCGTCGGAGTCTGTTGACTAGTGGGGCTCCATGGTCTGGTCATGGGGAAGAGATGAGTCACCCTGCTATCAAGTTATGGATTTCAACATCAACACGTGCCCTCTGTATCTGTATCTGTATCTCTCTCTCTGTCTGTCTGTCTGTCTGTCTGTCTGTCTGTCTGTCGTCTGTCTCTCTCTCTGTATCTCACCCCTGTAGATGGCCACCAGGAGCACCGTGATGAACGGAGAGGTTCCCCGGGGCCATTCGGGGACCCTGGAGGAAACCCTGCAGCAGATGAACCTCCTGATCCAGGAGAACCGAGACCTGAAGGGTAAAGGCAGGAAGGCCTTAAGTTGACATAAGAAGCCTGTTTACTTTTTTCTCTTGTACCTCGGACCTCTTCTGAGTCTGCTATGAAGCTTGACTTCAATAGGGGATCCCTGATGCCGATGAAAAACTGTAGTCATGACACAATAACAACCGAAACACTAAAACAAAAATTAAAAATAGTTATGAATGCAAGCAGCTCCACAATGAGGGGAAATCTTAAGTCGGCATCTGTCTGTGGCTCACCTCCTCCTCCACCTCCTTTTCCTCCTCCTCCTCCTCCTCCTCCTCCTCCTCCTCCTCCATCATCCAGAGGCCCTGCACCAGACCAACGTGTCCATGAAGGAGCGCTTCGAGGATCTGTCCGTCTGGCGGGAGAAGCAGCGTGAGGAGCGCAGCTTCCTGGAGGACAACCTGGAGAAGGCCCGGGGCCGCCTGGAGGCGCTCGCCGCAGAGAACCAGGAGCTCCAGGCCAAGGTGGAGGAGCAGCGTGGAGGAGGCCCGGTAAGAGGCGCCTTCATCCTCTGGGGAGGAGGAGGAATTGATAGCCTCTTCCCTCGACCCCCGGGTGGTGAAAGAGGCTGAAGTCGATGTTAAAATCTGTAAAAAGTTCAAGTGACTGATCTGAAGTACAATGTTAATATATATAATCCATTCACCTGTATAATCTATTTTTTCTGTAAGCAGTTTTTATGGTTAAAGATTCAGGATGAATAGTCACCATACAGGAAGTGCCTAATAGTATAGGCAGTATATATAAACACTTTATAGCTCTTTTTTTTTCATTCGTTTGTGAGGTGAAAATGGTTTATTCTCTCGTCGTCTGTTGCTAGGCGAAGTCGGAGATGGACGCCCTTTGCTCCCAGATGGCTCGCATGCAGGCGGAGAAGAACGACCTGGTGGCCATGAACTCTGAACTCCAGCTCAAGGCGGGTCAGAGGTCAGACGAAGACTCCTTCATCGAGATCATCAGGGTGACGGTGAGGATATCATGATCATCATCATAATGCGTTTGTTTGGAGACTGAATGCATAATTGTGTGTGTGTGTGTGTGTGTGTGTGTGTGTGTGTGTGTGTGTGTGTGTGTGTGTGTGTGTGTGTGTGTGTGTGTGTGTGTGTGTGTGTGTGTGTGTGTGTGTGTGTGTGTGTGTGTGTGTGTGTGTGTGTGTGTGTGTGTGTGTGTGTGTGTGTGTGTGTGTGTGTGTGTCAGGATGAAGGGGAGGTGAACATGGGGGATGCCGCCGGGGAGGAGAAGCTGAGTGGGAAGCTGGAAGCCAGCATGGTGTCCGATTTGACGGTCAGCCAGCTGCTGCAGTCCCTGAGGGATGAGACCAAACGCGTGGAGAGGCTGCAACTTGAGCTCGAGTCTTCCGAGGCCAGGTAGGCCGCACGGACCGCTGTTCTATTAGGTTTGGCTGGCGTCGTCCTCTCTGGTTTCGGCCGTAGGTCTTGGAGCACTAGACCTTGTCACTCTTTCGTCATGTGTTTGTTTGTTCCGGTGGCTTTCCCCTCTGACCTCATCAGGGTTGTTTTGGTGTGACTCCCGAGTGCAGCTCTTCGGTTCATAGACTGCTCAGACTGGTTGTTCACACACTGTTATGTGGTTCTTCAGGGTTGTTATTCTCCTTTTATAGTTTTGCTTGAGTTGTGTTTGTATTTCTTTTTCAGTTTTGAGTCTTCAAAAACCTATTTAGTTACTCTTCTTAATATAACCTTAATTATTGATTACATTATTGGTAAAATAGACCCTTTTCACATCAGACCAGGTGATCAAACACAGGTGTCGCTCATTCAAGATTCAAGATTCACAATTTTTAAGTACAATGGAATGCTTACTCCCTTTATTTTTTATTTATACAACACATACTATAAAAAAATACTATACACAATAAACATGAACATAAAAAGAACAATAAAGTGATTGATGGATGATATGTGATATATATGTGTTAAATTGTTCAAAAAGCATTTTAAAGTGCCAGTAGTGCAGCAGCATCATGAATCCAGTGCAGTAGTTGTAATGAGTCCAGAAAGTCCAGCAAAGTATGACAGTGTAATGTTAATGACATGTTATGATAGTGTTATGATAGTGTAATGTTAATGACATGTTATGATAGTGTAATGTTAATGACATGTTATGATAGTGTAATGTTAATGACATGTTATGATAGTGTAATGTTAATGACATGTTATGATAGTGTAATGTTAATGACATGTTATGATAGTGTAATGTTAATGACATGTTATGATAGTGTAATGTTAATGACCATGTTATGATAGTGTCATGTTAATGACATGTTATGATAGTGTCATGTTAATGACATGTTATGATAGTGTCATGTTAACGACATGTTATGATAGTGTAATGTTAACGACATGTTATGATAGTGTCATGTTAATGACATATTATGATAGTGTCATGTTAATGACATGTTATGACAGTGTAATGTTAATGACATGTTATGATAGTGTCATGTTAATGACATGTTATGATAGTGTCATGTTATGATAGTGTCATGTTAATGACATGTTATGATAGTGTCATGTTAATGACATGTTATGATAGTGTAATGTTAATGACATGTTATGATAGTGTCATGTTAATGACATGTTATGATAGTGTCATGTTAATGACATGTTATGATAGTGTCATGTTAATGACATGTTATGATAGTGTCATGTTAATGACATGTTATGATAGTGTCATGTTAATGACATGTTATGATAGTGTCATGTTAATGACATGTTATGATAGAGTAATGTTAATGACATGTTATGATAGTGTAATGTTAATGACATGTTATGATAGAGTCATGTTAATGACATGTTATGATAGTGGCAGCACTCCTAGCAGTTTAGTAGGTGCACTGCCTGTGGATAAAAACGATCGTAGACCAGTGAAGATCAGTCTGTTAGTCTTATTAGGGACGCCTAACGGTCTGTTTTAATGGTCTGATTGGGCGTAGGACTATGGGTTAGTCCCACTATCATGTTATGATAGTGTCATGTTAATGACATGTTATGATAGTGTCATGTTATGATAGTGTCATGTTAATGACATGTTATGATAGTGTCATGTTAATGACATGTTATGATAGTGTAATGTTAATGACATGTTATGATAGTGTCATGTTAATGACATGTTATGATAGTGTCATGTTAATGACATGTTATGATAGTGTCATGTTAATGACATGTTATGATAGTGTCATGTTAATGACATGTTATGATAGTGTCATGTTAATGACATGTTATGATAGTGTCATGTTAATGACATGTTATGATAGAGTAATGTTAATGACATGTTATGATAGTGTAATGTTAATGACATGTTATGATAGAGTCATGTTAATGACATGTTATGATAGTGGCAGCACTCCTAGCAGTTTAGTAGGTGCACTGCCTGTGGATAAAAACGATCGTAGACCAGTGAAGATCAGTCTGTTAGTCTTATTAGGGACGCCTAACGGTCTGTTTTAATGGTCTGATTGGGCGTGCCCCACATGTCCCATCTGACCACAGGGTGGCAGCACTTCAAGAGAAGATGATTTGCTCAGAGAGCTCCACACAGACCTCCCTCCCACCGGAGCTCCCCAGTAACCCTCCGCAGCCTCAGGTATCCTGAGCCTCCCGTCGGCTTCTATTCTATTCAACATTCTTCTGTTTACCATCATGTTAATCTAACAAACAACACGTGTGTTTGTGTCTCAGGGTCCCAGTGAGGTGGAGGGCCTGCGGGCCCAGATGGTGAACCTGTTCAATGAGCTTCAGCATGCCCAGAACAAGCTGGACAAGGCAGAAGGCATGAAGAAGGGTCTCCAGGACAGGTGGGTCTCACCCCCCCCGGTCTCACCCCCCCCCGGGTCTCCCCCCCCCCCCCCCCCGGGTCTCACCCCCCCCCCCCGGGTCTCACCCCCCCCCCCAGAACCAAATGAAGAGAAGATCCAATATCTCTTTATGTCAGAGCTATTTTATGTCCCTTTTTAAATGCGAGAGCGTGACCTATCACACACGCACACACGCACACACACGCACACGCACACACACACGCACGCACACGCACACACGCACACACACTCTACAGTTAACTGGTTTCCTCACATGTCACATGTCATACAACACCATGTGATGAGATGTGATGGGACAAAAGAAAAGTAACCCAAACAGTTCAGCAAAGTGTCAAACGTGTGCCGTCGTTGCAACTCCGGTGACTCTGTCTGTCGCTGTGTCTGTCGGTCTGTCTCTGTCTCTCCGTCTGTCTGTCTGTGTCTCTCCGTCTGTCTGTCTGTGTCTCTCCGTCTGTCTGTCTGCGTCTCTCCGTCTGTGTGTGTGTGTGCAGGTGCCGTGTGGTGGAGCAGGATGTGGTGACACTGCGGGCGCAGCTGGTGGAGAAGCAGGCGGTGCAGACGGAGAACGAGCGTCTCCGCCTGCAGGTGGACAGCATGCAGGCGCAGAGTCAGCTCGAGCAGAGGAAGAGTGGAGAGGAGAGGTCTTTGACACACACACACACACACACACACACACACACACACACACACACACACACACACACACACACACACACACACACACACACACACACACACACACACACACACACACATGTGCACACGCACACACAGCAAGGTTTCTTATTTCACCTTTGTCGTCATCACTTCCTCAGGAAGAACCTGGGCCAGCTGAAGGAGGCCTACACTAAGCTGGCCGAGGACTATGAGGAGGTGAAGAAGAGAGAGGTGAGCCCCAAAAGTCGCTTCAGACGAGGTTTGTTGTCGTGTGTCATTTGGACGAGGTCAAGTTTTCCCCCCGCTTCCTTTGCGATTAGAAATGTAGTGAACCCCCATCATAATTACAGATCATTGTTACCTTATCGTTATCGTGTTGTAATTGTAATTATTGTTGTTATTGTAGTTATCGTAATAAGTGAACAGGAGGGTGTGGCACTGGGCCAATCGCACTGCGGGATCTAACCGTGGTTTACGCTCCCCTACGCATCACCGTCACCGCCCAGTCTGAGTCGGTGCCGGGTCGGGTGGTGGAGGACCTGCAGGCCCAGCTCACGGCAGCTGAGCAGGCCCTGGCCGCCAAGCAGGAGCACATCGACCACATGAAGCAGGAGATATTCCAGAAAGAGGAAGAGCTGGGGACCATCTCCGTCTTCCAGGCCCAGGTGCGTGTGTGTGTGTGTGTGTGTGTGCGTGTGTGTGTGTGTGTGTGGTTACTAGTAGGTGTGTGTGCATGACTCCATGTGGTTCTCTGCAGGCAGAGGTGTACTCCTCAGACTTCTACGCAGAGCGTGCGGCGCGGGAGAAGATCCACGAGGAGAAGGAGCACCTGGCTGCGGAGCTGGACTACACTAAGCAGAGGAACATGCAGCTCCAGGAGGAGATGGAGTCTCTGGGCCGGTAGGAGCTGGAACGTACTGTCCGAAAGACGCTCTGTCTGTCTGTCTGTCTGTCTCTATCTCTCTCTGTGTCTGTTTCTGTCTTTGTCTCTTTTTTTTGTGTCTCTGTCTCTCTCTCTCTCTCTCGCTCTCCCTCTCTCTCACCAAACCCCAGTTATGTTGATTCAGAGACGTGTCCCTTTGGCATGTAATCAATCAGGTTTGACATATTTTACCGTCACTGTGTTTTATATTCTAATTAATTATAGGATGTCTGCGTAACCGGTTCAAGTCATATTAACAATTTCAGCCATTTAAAGGCGTCACACTCTGATCATACGTGTGTTGTGAAAAACATGAGTGGTTGCAGACGACCCATATGAAGCATTTCTCATGTAAACACAAATGCAGATATTGATGAATGGCCTGAATCTGAAGTTTCAGTTTAAAAAAATAATAATAAAATACTACTACTACCACTGTCCCTCTTCAACTCCATATTCCCTAGGCATTCGCTGAACGAGATGCAGAAGAGACACGGGCCGCGTGGGGGGAATCCACACGGCGGCGCTGCAGCGCAAGCTGGACGAGGTAAGCGGTTGTAATGCACTTTTTAATTGAGTTTCAGTTTAGTTTAGCTTTCTTCTCCTCTCTGTGATTCAGATAGCTGTGTAGTTATTAGGTATTCAAAGAGTGGGTTGTTTTTACCTGGATTGTTCTTATTTATATCTCAGTTTTGGCAATTGGTCACACCTATTTGTATCCTCGGTCAATAGGTCTGAAACAGGTTTGGGACCACCTCACCAATGGGGGGCGCGGTAACTCGCAGCCACCGCTAAACGGTCAGCCCCACAGCCCTCATGCAAATGTCTGAAACTACGGCCTTATACATTGGCCTTATACATCGGCCTTATACATCGGCCTTATACATCGGCCTTATACATCGCCTTATTTCACACGCTGAACTGTTTTGCCTCTTGGTGCCATAAGGTCCGTCTGGATACATTTCGCTGTACAGTGAAAATGTCTAGAAAAATAACCACTGGCCAAAATTTAAAAACCTTTGGTACAGATGCTTTAGGTGCAGATCTGATCTAAAAGATAGTTTAAATATTTAATATGTATCAATCATAACTCCGCTTCAAAAAGTCCCGGGGCTTTACAACGAGGACGTTGTCCCCCTTAACAAGTCTGGCTAAAAAAAGATATGACGTCACAGTCAATTTTAGTGTTCAGCTAAGTGTTATGCGCCACTTCTCCCACAGAGGGTGCCAAAGCCCATTCTCGAACTGTGGCTGGTAGAACAATTTCTCTTTTCTCCAGACCCATAAGGTCCGCCTGGATAGAATGATCTGTACAGTGAAAGATTCCCGTAAACTTCCGCAATCTAATTTTAACTAACCGCTAACATAAATTAAGCGTCTGATCTAAAAGGTAAAGGGATTGAAAAAAAAATTGTAAAGGAAAATTGCAGAGGTTTGCAGAATTTAAATGTTGTCTCAATAATTGTTCGGGTTGCTAGGGTGGTGTTTCTGGGGTGTGTGGGGCGAAGCTGTTGTTGCTGTTTTGATCAATCACTCGTTGGATTGAATGATTGATTGAACCTGGGTAAATAAAGGTCACGGTCCAGTACACCTAACTATTGTGTGTGTCTGTGATCGTGTGTGTGTGTCTGTGTCTGTGATTGTGTGTCTGTGATCATGTGTGTGTGTGTGATCGCGTGTGTCTGTCTGTGTGATCGTGTGTCTGTGTGATCGTGTGTCTGTGATCGTGTGTGTGTCTGTGATCGTGTGTCTGTGATTGTGTGTGTGTCTGTGATCGTGTGTCTGTGATCGTGTGTGTATCTGTGATTGTGTGTGTGTCTGTGATCGTGTGTGTGTGTCTGTGATCGTGTGTGTGTGTCTGTGATCGTGTGTCCGTGTCTGTGATCGTGTGTGTGTCTGTGATCGTGTGTGTGTCTGTGATCGTGTGTCCGTGTCTGTGATCGTGTGTGTGTCTGTGATCGTGTGTGTGTGTGTGTCTGTGATCGTGTGTCCGTGTCTGTGATCGTGTGTGTGTGTCTGTGATCGTGTGTCTGTGATCGTGTGTCCGTGTCTGTGATCGTGTGTCAGTGTCTGTGTCTGTGATCGTGTCTGTGATCGTGTGTGTGTGTGTGTCTGTGATCGTGTGTGTGCGTCTGTGATTGTGTGTCCGTGTCTGTGATCGTGTGTGTGTGTGTGTGTGTGTGCGTGTGCGTCTCCCGCCCAGTAGGAGGCGATGGCAGAGACTGGCTCCAGCCGGTGAACATCCCGGAGCACGTGTGCCCCAAGTGCAACGTGAAGCTGCCCGACCTGGACAGCCTGCAGATCCACATCATGGACTGCATCATATGAACCGCTCACGTCACCCGCAGCAGAAGCACCTCCACCCAAGACTTTCTTCTTCTTATTGTTTTTTGAGGATGACAGATGATAGATAGATATATATGACAGCAGTGTGGTGGTGGTTCTGTGTAGCCAATGGGTGGAATTGTGTGCTGGTTATTATGTTATGTTATGTTATGTTATGTTATGTTTGTCCTCTGAAGGATTCTTTGATTTTGGACACTCCAGTAATCCTACTCTTAAGATAATGACATGGGTGTTCTCTAATGGGATGGTCGATCGTATATTATTAGAAACAATTAGTTTTTGCACCTCAGACACTTTTCATCACTTCCTGTGGGGAAAAAAGGATTTATTTGATATATTCATTCATATACGTTCATTGATACATGAAAAAAATAGATTTGCCTTTGTCTGTGAGCATTTAGCCAGCAGCACTGGGGGAATTATTAACCCACTATGCAAAAACAAATGTGTAACATTCAATATAAAAAATACATATATATATATATGTGTGTGCTCTAATTACATCTAATAAAACTTTACAAAAGTGTTAAGTCATTGCATGTCTTATTTCCACCTAAACATTTACAAATCTTCATTCATAACACTTCATTAATAATCACATAATATTAAGAATCCCAGTAGTTTGTTGAGTGACCTGTACTCTGCAGGCTCCGCCCACCAAAGCTGGCCATTTGACACACTGCCCTCAAACTCGCCTGTATAAAAAACAAACTATGACTACATGATCTCTCAATCATTTTAATATATTTATTTTGTCACTTCTTTATAAAATAGAGTAAGTTTTTTCTTTTTAAATGTGTACATTGCATGCAGTCAAAAAGAGCGATAACTAAGCGTGGTTTATTTTTTTAATCAGGCGAGGTACGTTACACCCACCGGTGGGGCTGTCTGTCAACATGACGGGGTCCTTCGGTTAGCGCGAGTTTTAGACTTCTCCCTCCTCAGCGGGAAGAAAAGACATGTCCGTGTAGATCATGTTCATTTAATAACACGCGTTTAACTATTATTATTATTATTATTAACATTAAAACACATACAACCTTCCCCATAAACCGACCGGGTGAGTGAGGGGAGTCTTAAGTCCCTCGATAGTAATGCTGCATATATGTTAACTTATCTTTATGTTGTGGTTAACTTGGAATTCAATTCAGATGTTTATGTCCTGGTTTGGTTCCCAGGATCACTTCAATCACACGCGCTTAGGAGGCTTCCCACAGCACAATGGAACGTGAGTAATATGTAATGTGTGTGTGTGTGTGTGTATATATATATATATATATATATATATATACACACACACTCGCACACTTAAGCTCACTCTCACACACACACACACTCACTTAAGCTCACTCACACACACACACACACACACACACACACACACACACACACACACACACACACACACACTGGATTCAGGACCTAAATGAATCTTTATTCTTGTGTGGTCCAGGAGAGGATGACCTGGACCTGCTGACATCTCTGTTGGCCGAGAACGAGGGTGTCAGAAAGAGCCCTGTGGTGGTGGAGGATGAGAAGGAGGAGGAGGACTTGGACGGCCTGTTTGACCTCGAGGACGAGGCGGAGTATCAGGACGGACTAGGGGAGGAGCAGGAGGAGGAGGGTGGAGGAAAGGAGAGCGCTGTGTCCCATCTCTTCGGGGACGTAGGTGACATCGAGGATGAGGAGACGGAGGACACTGAGCAGCAAGCGGCTGACGCAGAAAAAGAAGAAGATGATGATGAAGAAGAAGAAGAAAACAACAGCCTTAACAAGTCGAAAGAGGATTTGCAAGGTTTGGCTGTTTCATCTCGTAGATCTTGAATGCTTGAATATAGGTTTTTACTTTCACTAATTCAGTGTGTGTGTGTGTGTGTGGGTGATCCGTCTTTCCATCAGAGGAGTTGCGGCGCATGCAGGAGAAAATGCAGAAGCTGCAGCAGCAACTGAAGGCGTCTCAGAAGCCTCGTTCTGCCTCGGCCACGCCTCCTCGCGCATCGGCCACGCCTCCTCGCGCATCGGCCACGCCCCGCCGTGCTTCAGCCACGCCCCGCCGTGCTTCAGCCACGCCTCCTTCCGCCTCAGCCCAACCTCCAGGCCCGAGTAGGGCCCGGACTCTGGCTTCTGTCAAGAAGAGGTCTCCCTCACAGGGCATCTCCACCACCCAGACCACCGCAACACCGTCGTCCTCCACCCAGAAGACAAAGCCCCCAGCAGGTAGAAGATAAAACAGTGATTGAAATCTGATGCCACCACAGGACATACAAGACGGTATATACAGTAATACAAATTGATCAGAATCAACAACAATATAACTACAAAAAGTAGAGGGTAAATATCATGGTAGAAAATAGAAATAGAACAACAGTAGAATGAATGAGGTCATGGTCGTATCCCATATGGGACGAGGTGGTCTAAAGAAGGCCGGTTGTAGCCATGTATTATTTATGTATCTTCTGTCACCACAGCCAAGTCGTCGTCGGCCCCTCCGGTCAGAGAAGACCAGGAGTCCAGCAGCTTCTCTGACCAGCTGATCAACGCTGACATGTTTAAACGCCAACCGCGCACCGCCCACCTGGCCAAACCCAGCATGTCTCCAGGTACTGAACACAGCTGCATGTGGTGGTGCCTCATGTCATGGTGATGGTGCCTCATGGCAGTGGTGGTGATGGTGCTTCAGGTGGTGATGGTGCCTCAGGTGGTGGTGGTGGTGTCTCATGGTGATGATGGTGCCTCATGGTAGTGCTTCCTTATGGTGATGGTGCCTCAGGTGGTGGTGGTGCCTCATGTGATGATGGTGCCTCATGGTAGTGCTTCCTTATGGTGGTGGTGCCTCAGGTGGTGGTGGTGCCTCAGGTGGTGATGGTGCCTCATGTGGTGATGGTGCCTCATGTGATGATGGTGCCTCATGTGGTGATGGTGCCTCATGTGGTGATGGTGCCTCATGTGGTGATGGTGCCTCATGTGATGATGGTGCCTCATGTGGTGATGGTGCCTCAGGTCAAGTCAAGTCAAGTTTATTGTCTCATCAATGTATAAGCAATGGGTGAAAATCTTATGTGCAAAATCCGACGACAGACAGCAGTGACTGTCTGTAGTCTGTAGTCTGTAGTCTGTAGTCAGGCAGTAACTATACTGCCTGACTATTACCGTCAGGCAGGCGATACCGCAGTATCAAGTGTCGTACAAATAGGCTTAGAGATAGCTTCCACAGTCAGGCCATCAGGCTGCTGAACAAGGGCGTATAACATATAACAATGTATATTTTATTACATTGATTTATATATATATATTGCTCTTTTCTGTGCAGATTTTTGCATTTTATAAATTGCATTTTTTATTTTTATTTTATATTCCTTATTCTATTTTTTATTCTATTTTTATCTATTTTTTATCTATTTTTATTTTATCTTATTCTATAACTGCTGTCTGTCGTCGGGTATTGCACACAAGAATTTCACATCACTGCTTTATACTAAACTGTAAACTGTGAAGTGACAATAAACTTGACTTGACTTGACAGTTATAAAAATAAAAATAATAGAATAAAAAAAGAAGTAAAAAGTACAAACTGTATAAAGTTAAATATATCAAAATATAAAAGTGCATATATGAAATGCAATATATTAGCACAGAAAAAAAAGAGCTATATATATATATATATAAATCAATGTAATAAAATAAACATTGTTATATGCTATACGCCCTTGTTCAGCAGCCTGATGGCCTGACTGTGGAAGCTGTCTCTGAGTCTATTTGATACCACTTGATACTGCGGTATCACCTGCCTGACGGTAACAGTGAGTACAGTTCGTGGTGGGCATTGTCTGTTATGATGCGTTTGGCCTTGGCCACGCACCGCTGGTTGTATATATCCAGGAGGGAGAGGAGCTCACCTCCAACTGGTCTGCGCATGCTCTGAGGACGCGGCCCGGGATGTCGTCGGGGCCTGCCGCTTTACGGATGTTACAACCGCTTGAAGGTGCAGCGCACATCCGCCTCCGAGATGTTCAGCAGGCTGGTCTCCTCAGGCGGCGCTGGCTCCTTGGCAGTGACGATGGTCTTACGGAGGTCGTAGCGGGCTCTCGTATATTCCTCCAAATTCCCGGAATTACGGAGCGTTACGCTCGTGAAGGGCAGTGCGAACATCGCCGTTAATCCACGGTTTCTGGTTGGGATATATCTGAACCGACTTGGTCGGAACAACGTCATCTATGCACTTCTTGATGCTCGCTTCCCTCGCTTCTTCCTGCAACGCTTGCGTGTAATCGTGCCCAAGATGGTCGGAGATAATCCAGCTGTGACTTCGGGCGGGACGTCCGAGTCGAAAGAGTGAAAAAACTCCGGTAGGCGGCGATCGATCTGATCTCCAGAAGTGTGCAAAAGTCATAAATGAACGTGCTGCTAACTTTCTGTGCAAAGATAGTCAAGATAAAAAGAATAAATAACAAAAAACTGTCGTCGTGCGGGAGCTCGCAACACGGCAGCCATCTTGTATGGTGCCATACTCCACGAACTATGGTGATGGTGGTGGTGGTGCCTCATGGTGGTGGTGGTGCCTCATGGTGGTGGTGGTGCCTCATGGTGATGGTGCCTCATGGTCTGTCCTTCATGTCAGGTCTGTGTAAGATGTTGGTCCTGAACGGGCCTTGACTACCCGGTGGGATGTTGGATAGATTAGCCTACCAGTTGGTACACTCCACTGGGGGATCTTTTCATCATACAGACGTCATATGGACACGCCACTTGAGATGAGGTCCGCTAAAGGGTAGATTTAGACATTGTAGTCACAAATCAGGGGGCTTTTTAAATACTCTTGAAGATCCTTATGAGTGAACATTTTAATTGATTTCAAAATTGAGAAAAGCTTTTATGTTTTATTAGGTTGTTGTTGTTTAACATTTTCTGACTTTGTCCCTGGATTCTCAGAGGACCGAGGCCCATTGGTGGAAATCAAAATTGGCAGCTCTTTCCAGCCAATAGAAAGCACCAGTAAGCCCCGGGCCCCGCCTTCAGCCTCTAGGCCCGCCCCTCCTCCCGAGCCCAAAGACGTGGCGGTGGAGAAGTACTCTGGACTCAGGCTGAGGTGTGGACCATTCAAATGAATCCCAACATGATGCTTGGTTCCATGCAGACACAAATGACCTCTATGTGGTGATCACTGTGGTCTGCCTCATATGATGTACACAAAGGACTATTATAAACAACAATACATTACATGGTGTTACCATAATTAATGGGAGGGCTCTACAATAACCATAACTTAACAATCACCATCCCAGTTCTAATCTATAACCTAACTTCAGCAAATCTGTAGGTTCCCTGTGTTTGTTTCTCGGTTTCCCGTAGCCTATACGTGACGTTTTACTCGAGCGTCTCAAGTGAATCATTGACTGTTCCCCAGGAACCCTCGCGTCTCTTCCTGTGAGATGGACCGCAAGATGGCTGACCGGCGCCTGATCCGCCTCTCCACGCTGCCGCAGCGCGTGACTCAGGAGAAACTGGAGGACAGCGACTGGGTGACGTTCGCCGTGCTGATCGGCAAGGCCACCAAGCAGAGCAAGGGCAGCGTGAGTCTCTGGGGGCGTGTAGATGCCAGGCGTTCAGCTGGCTCAGGACCAGTTTGGGTTAGGGTGTCTTCTTGCACCTCGACAGGGAACACCTGTATTGGTGAACGGACCACATCTATATACATCCCCACATCTATATACACTTTTTCCACAAAAACGCTTTACAATACTTGCCCCACGTTCACCCGTTCAGACAGTTGTGTCAGCCATGCAAGGAGACAGCCAGCTGGTCAGGAGCAGTTAGCGGCTAGGACTGCATTTCTATGGTCAATAGGATGCATTTATATAGCATTTTTATCCAAAGCACTCTTCAAGTCATGCCATTCACCCATTTATACACACATTCATCTACCGACGGCAGAGTCAGCCATGCAAGGAGACAGCCAGCTGGTCAGAAGCCGTTCGGGTTAAGGTGTCTTGCTCAGGGACACCTCAACACCTTGCTCGGAGGAGCCCGGGGATTCGAACCAGAAATCAGACTAGCTGTACTTTCTGAGCTACAGCCCACCCCATTCACTAGTTTAGTCTACTACCTGTTAGAAAAAGGAGCAGGAAAGATGGAGAGAGACAGAGACAGACAGAGAGGGAGGGAGAGAGAGAGACAGAGACAGACAGAGAGAGAGAGACAGACAGACAGAGAGGGAGAGAGACAGAGACAGACCGAGAGGGGGAGCGAGAGAGACAGAGAGTGACAGAGACAGACAGACAGAGGGGGAGAGGGGGAGAGAGACAGACAGACGGGTAGAGAGACACACCGACACACAGAGAGAGAGAGAGTGAGAGAGAGACACACACACACACACACACACACACACACACACACACACACACAGACTGAGAGGGAAAGAGATAGACAGTCAATGAAACAGAGAGATTAATCTTAAGTCCAATTTTGGGTTATCTTGACCTTTCTCTCATCCACAGGGGAACACATTCAGTGCCTGGACGCTCTGTGACCTCCATGACCTGGAGGTGACGGTGACCCTGATGCTGTTCGGGAACGAGCACAAGGAACACTGGAAGACTGACGTGGGCACCGTCATCGGGGTCCTCAACCCCAACCTCATGAAGCAGAGGGACGGCTACGACGGGGTGAGGACGCACGCACGCACCCACAAAACCTGGTGTTTAGAACCAAGATCAAATCAATCACAATCAATCATTTAACAGACGTACAATCAATCATTTAACAGATGCTTTTGTCCAAAGTGACTAACAATGCTTGCATGGACTTTTCTGCTGGAGGGGAGACTTTTTACATAAACCAGTGAGGGACATCTTTCAAGATTAAACTTCATCTGGCTACCTGGTCAATGCCAACAGCTCCTCTCCCTCCTGGTCCTAACTTGTATCCCCCTGGTCCTAACTTGTATCCCCTGGTCCTAACTTGTATCCCCCCTGGTCCTAACTGGTATCCCCTGGTCCTTACTTATGCCCCCTGGCCCTTACTTATGCCCCCCTGGTCCTAACTTGTATCCCCCCCTGGTCCTTACTTGTGCCCCCCTGGTCCTTACTTGTATCCCGCTGGTCCTAACTTGTACCCCCATGGTCCTAACTTGTACCCCCCTGGTCCTTACTTGTATCCCCCTGGTCCTTACTTGTACCCCCCTGGTCCTAACTTGTACCCCCCTGGTCCTAACTTGTACCCCCCTGGTCCTAACTTGTACCCCCCTGGTCCTAACTTGTATCCCCCTGGTCCTAACTTGTACCCCCCTGGTCCTAACTTGTACCCCCCTGGTCCTTACTTGTATCCCCCTGGTCCTTACTTGTATCCCCCTTGTACCCCCCTGGTCCTTACTTGTACCCCCCTGGTCCTTACTTGTATCCCCCTAGTCCTTACTTGTATCCCCCTGGTCCTTACTTGTACCCCCCTGGTCGTAACTTGTACCCCCCTGGTCGTAACTTGTACCCCCCTGGTCCTTACTTGTATCCCCCTGGTCCTTACTTGTACCCCCCTGGTCCTTACTTGTACCCTCCTGGTCCTTACTTGTATCCCCCCTGGTCCTTACTTGTACCCCCCCTGGTCGTAACTTGTACCCCCCTGGTCCTTACTTGTACCCCCCTGGTCCTTACTTGTATCCCCCTGGTCCTAACCTGTACTTCCCTGGTCCTTACTTGTACCCCCCTGGTCCTTACTTGTACCCCCCTGGTCCTTACTTGTATCTCCCTGGTCCTTACTTGTACCCCCCTGGTCCTAACTTGTATCCCCCCTGGTCCTTACTTATATCCCCCTAATCCTAACTTGTATCCCCCCTGGTCCTTACTTGTACCCCCCTGGTCCTTACTTGTACCCCCCTGGTCCTTACTTATATCCCCCTGGTCCTAACTTGTACCCCCCCTGGTCCTAACTTGTATCCCCCCTGGTCCTTACTTGTACCCCCCTGGTCCTTACTTATATCCCCCTGGTCCTCTGCTTGTGCAGGTCAGTCTGTCGGTGGATAACCCCCAGAAGGTGCTGCTGATGGGCGTGGCCCAGGACTACGGCATCTGTAAGGGTGTGAAGAAGAACGGGGAGCCCTGCTCCAAGATAGTCAACATGGTGAGTCCACCATCCTTTAGATTATAGAGTCTACAGTTACACTGGTAGTCAACATGGTGAGTCCACCATCCTTTAGATTATGGAGTTTATTATAGAGTCTAAAGTTACACTGGTAGTCAAAATGATGAGTCTGTTAGATTATGGAGTTTATTATAGAGTCTAAAGTTACACTGGTAGTCAACCTGGTGAGTATGTCATCTGTTAGATTATAGAGATTATTATATACTGTAGTCTTAAATTACACTGGTAGTCAACATGGTGAGTCTGTCATCCTTTAGATTATAGAGATTATTATAGTCTAAAGTTTCACTGGTAGTCAAAGTGATGAGTCTGTCATCCTTTAGATTATAGAGATTATTATAGTCTAAAGTTTCACTGGTAGTCAAAGTGATGAGTCTGTCATCCTTTAGATTATAGAGATTATTATAGAGTCTAAAGTTACACTGGTAGTCAACCTGGTGAGTATGTCATCTGTTAGATTATAGAGATTATTATATACTGTAGTCTTAAATTACACTGGTAGTCAACATGGTGAGTCTGTCATCCTTTAGATTATAGAGATTATTATAGTCTAAAGTTTCACTGGTAGTCAAAGTGATGAGTCTGTCATCCTTTAGATTATAGAGATTATTATAGTCTAAAGTTTCACTGGTAGTCAAAGTGATGAGTCTGTCATCCTTTAGATTATAGAGATTATTATAGAGTCTAAATTTACACTTGTAGTCTGGAGTAATTATAATTTTGTATGATGTGTGAAATGAAACGGCTTCCCTATTATCTGTTCATGGTTGGTGTGGGTGTGCCCATGGATGCATGTGTAGGCATGTGTCGGTTGTCCCCTTCGATAGCTCAGTTGGTAGAGCGGAGGACTGTAGAGTTAACACTGGAATCCTTAGGTCGAGCTCAAGTTATGTACAAAATTTGACAAAACTTGGTGGTTAGAATACTTATGGGCCAAGAAACGGTTGATTCGATTTTGATCCAGATCCGGACCCAGCGGTCTTTTTGGTGTGGCGGAGGTACCCGCTCTACTGAGGGCCCTCGGGTTTTTGCAATTTTAAGCCTGCGAAGCAAGTGTACAGATGGCCATCTAAAGTCCCTTCTTTTCTAAATGCTCTCTCTTCCTGCATCAGTACGAGTGTCCTTACTGCCAGTACCACGTCAAGGCCCAGTACAAGAAGATGAGCTCCAAGCGGGCTGAGCTGCAGTCCTCTTACTCGGGCAAAGTCGCCGGCAAGGTGAAGGGAGCCGCCGGTCTGAAGGAGCGTCTCTGCCAGGGAGGCTTCTACTACGGTGGCGTGTCCTCATCCGCCTGCGTCGCCTCCCTGTGAGTACCGGTGGCCCTGGTGGACCCGGTGGGCCTTCCTCGCCGCCCAGTGGCCGTCTTGGTTCTACACGCTAGACGTCAGGCTGGCGTGTAGAACCAAGATGGCTGCAAGGTGAATTAGGCCCTGGTCTTTCATTGTGGTGTCTCCCGACAAGCGAGGGACTGGAAAATGGATCCCCTTTTGTGTGAAACTCGGCGACGGGACTGACGCCTTCTTCCCTCTTGTGTCCTGCGTGGTGGTTGTTGTGTGTTTAAGAGGCGGGTCCAAGTCCAACAAGTCAACCCAGAGAACCCTGGACACTCTGTTCGTCAAGGGAGCCTCTAAACTGGTGGACGAGGCCAAGAGACTGGGTAAGCACACACACACACACACACACACACACACACACACACACACACACACACACACACACACACACACACACACACACACACACACACACACACACACACACACACACACACACACACACACACACACACACACGCAGTGTCTTGACACCGCGTCTTTAAGTCATATTAAATATGTAAAAAGTGTGTGTGTGTCCTCAGTGGTGCAGTCTGGCGAGGTGTCCGGCTGCTCAGACGACTTCAAGAGCCTACTGTCCCAGCCAACCCCCGGGGCGCTACAGCTGAAGAAACACCTGCTGCACGCCAAGACCCCTGGTACTGACAAGACCCATAGTACTGACCCGACCCTTGGTACTGACCTGATACCCTCTGACTTTTGACCTCTGACCTCTGATGTCTTCATGTTCCCAGGAGGGACTGGTGAGGGCCTCCAGTCCATCTCTGCCTCGGACCTCCTCAAACAGCAGAAGAAGAGGCAGCAGGAGCTGCTGGAGGAGCGGCGGCAGCGGCGTGCCGACGAGACCCAGAAGGGTGCTCAGCAGAACTCGCCCGCGGCGGGGGGGCCCACGGCGTCCCCCAGGGGCCCGGCGTCTCGGGGGCCCAAGGGAGCTCTACCGTCCCCCAAAGGAGCTCTATCGTCTCCCAGGAGAGCTCTACCGCCTCCCAAAGGAGCTCTACCGTCCCCCCGAGCGGCCTCCGAGGTGCCCAAAGGCCCCCGGCAGAGCCCCCCCACCCCCCAGGCCCCCACCCTGGGGCGGGGCTTCTCGGATGGCGACGACATCCTCTTCTTCGACCATGGCAGCCCCCCGCGGGCTCCGCCCGCCGCCTCCACTCTCAACCTGTCGGCCGCCAAGCTGGCCGCTCTGAGGAAGTTGAAGAAGAAGGGGGCGGGGCTCGCCAAGGAAGACCCCAACGCTGTTAAGAGGAAGAGGAGCGGCGGTGACGACGGCGAGATCAGCGCACGAGTGGAGAAGAACATGGCCGCTGTGCCAGGTACACACACACACGCATGCACACACACACATATCTTGAAAAGCATTTCCTCTTTAACGACCAATCTCACGCAGTCTTAATATATTATTTGGTTTCGATGCACCTGTGCAGGTGACTCCGCCGACGCCGAGGAGGACGAGCCGGCGCAGAAGAGGAAGCGGGACCTCAGCTACGTCCAATCAGAGGAGTTCAAGAAGATCCTCAACGCCAAGTCACGGCACCAGGCGGCGCAGCAGGCGGTAAGTCGACAAGAATTCAACGGCTCCTGGATGTTTATTTAGCTACATATACAAACGACGGATACAAACGACAGACAGATAACAGATACAAACTACAGATACAAACAACAGATACAAACGACGGATACAAACTACAGATACAAACGACAGATACAAACGATGGATACAAACGACAGACAACGGATACAAACGACAGATACAAACGACCGACAACGGATACAGATAACGGATACAAACTACAGATACAAACGACAGACAAGGGATACAAACTACAGATACAAACGACAGACAACGGATACAAACGACAGATAACAGATACAAACGACAGACAACGGATACAAACGACAAATAACAGATAGAAAGGTCGGATACAAACAACAGACAACAGATACAAACTACAGATACAAACGACAGATACAAATGACAGATAACGGATACAAACTACAGATAACCGATACAAACTACAGATACAAATGACAGAAATCGGATACAAACGACAGATACAAACAACGGATACAAATGACAGATAACGGATACAAACGACAGATAACAGATACAAACGACAGATACAAACGACAGATAACGGATACAAACAACAGATAGAAACCAGTTTGTGTCTGTGCCAAATAACGAACACTGGAGGAATGTATGTGTATGATATGTATTTGGGTTTGGTTGTATGTATTTCTACATGTTTTTGAAGCAACAACACAGTTGACTGACCGTTTTACCGGCCCCAACATGACGTCTTACTTCTTACCGGTCTCCCCTTGTGGTTGAACCCTGCCTCTTATATTATTTCCAACAAAAGTTAAAATAATCTTCCGACGTGGTCTCAGGCGGAGTACCAGATCCAGGAGCGCTACTTCTCCGTCCTGGTGCTGAAGGAGCAGCTGGAGGACAAGATGAGAGACACCCGGGAGATGAAGTGTCGAGCGGTCTCGTGTAAGAAGGTACCCGTTAGTCCGATGTGTACGATGGATCAGAAACATGTGAATATCTGGGAGTTTTTTAAATGTTGTCTCTAGAGGAGAGACTTTGCGTTGAGGTCTCTCTTAGGGATGCTCCGATCAGGGTTTTTGGGGCTGATACCGATTGGCGATTGCCCATCACATAGTGGGTGGCGGCTATGGGGATCTTCCATTTAAAGTTCCATATATTGTGGCGTATTATATATTAAATTACGGTTTAGAGCAATAAAACAAACTATTCTGAAATGCATTGCAGAAATCGAATATATAGGACAATAATATCATCTCACGTGACGCTACTCAACCAATCAAATCACTGCAGTCAGTGAGCGAGCAGATTAACACACACACACACACACACACACACACACACGGAGAGCAAAGAGAGAAACAGTAGAGTAATGTCTGAATTTCACATGGCGTGCTCTAAAAACAGAAAAGTAGACAGCGAAAACTCCTCCATGTTCTTGTTCATTCTTCCGGCGGCGGTTCAAACCGGTATGTCTCATGTGTTCCTTGGTGATTATTAAACATTAAACAGCAATGTGAAGCGGCACTACAAGATAAAACACTTCCTTTTTTTTGTTGCCGATATCGGTGGATATTGATCAATCCGAGCATCACTAGTCGCTCTGTGGTTTCCTGTGCAGGTACACTTTGTGATAACATCAAAGTCTTGGTAACATAGCATGGTCGGGACGACTTCAATGGACTTCCAGGCGGTAATGTGTGTGTGTGTGTGTGTGTGTCTCTGTCTCCAGTGTAATTACACGTACTTCAAGCCGGCGGACCGCTGCGTGGAGGGGAACCACGACCTCAAGTGGCACGACGCCACCAAGCGCTTCTTCAAGTGTCCCTGTGGACAGCGCTCCATCGCCCTGGACCGGCTGCCCCACAAACACTGCAGGTGGGACGGCCTCCGGGCCTCACCTCCTGTCTGGAGGCGCTCTCTCTCTCTTACTTTCTTTCTTTCTCTTTGACACACACACACACACACACACACAGTGCTCACACCCCCTCCTCTCTGTGTGTTTCAGTAACTGTGGTCTCTTCAAGTGGCAGAGAGACGGGATGCTGAAGGTAAACCAAGTACAATAGAGCTTACTCCCATTCCCTCCCGCAGTATGACTTTTCTAAAACACTATACTATCAAATAAATATATGGTACACAATAAAAAATAACAATAAAGTGACTGAGGATATGTACATGTTTTTGAATTGTGCAGAAAGCATTTAAAAGTGCCAGTAGTGCAGCAGCAACACAGTGCAGTAACTGTAATGAGTCCAGAAACGACAGCAAAAGTATGATATGATGTTATAACGTGTGATTGTATGAGTGATGTGATTAGTCACTCATCACCCATTAACGCTGCGGTCTTGTTGTTTTGATTGAGTCTCACGGTTCTCATGCATTCGCCTGAACTAAAGCAAAAAGATACATGAGAACCGTGAGACTCAATCAAAATACAACAGAATGGTGGTTGTTGTCTCTGTGTTGTTGACTGTTGTTGTTGTCTGTGTTGTTGTTGTCTCTGTTGGTACAACACGGTTCACTGCTCTGTTTGTTTTATCTCTTATTATTTCCAGGAGAAGAAGGGGCCCAAGATCGCCGGGGAGCTTCTTCAGCCACGAGGCGAAGAGCAGCCCAAGTTCCTCAACAGCATGCAGTAGTGAGCTCCTCTTCCTCCTCTACCTCACACTGGGGGGCCAACATGGCCACCTCACCCCAGTCTTCCTCATCCCGGGGGGGGGGCAAGCATCATGACTAGTCTTCCTCATCCCGGGGGGGGGGGGGGGGCCAACCATCATGACTGTAGTCTTCCTCATCCTGGGGGGGGGGCCCAACCATCATGACTGTAGTCTTCCTCACTCCGGGGCCAACATGGCGACCTCACCCCAGGGGGGGGGGGGCCAACATGGCCACCTCACCCCAGTCTTCCTCACCCCGGGAGGGGGGGGGGTCAACATGGCGACTTCACCCCAGTCTTCCTCACCCCAGGGGGGGCCAACATGGCCACCTCACCACAGTCTTCCTCATCCCCGGGGGGGGGGGGGGGCCCAACATGGCGACTCACTACAGTCTTTATAACCCGGGGGGCAACATGGCCGCCTCACCCACAGTCTTCATCGCACGGGGTCAACATGGCCGCCTCACCCCAGTCTTCATCACCCACAACATGGCCGCCTCACCAGCGTCCACACTGGAGGTTTTGTGTTTACTGTTTGTTGCCGTAGAAACACTTTTAACATTTGGTCACAATCTTCTTTTTTTATTTTTTTTTGTTATCTTTGTAAATTTCTTTTATACAAATAATGGATATTTTTAAGTGTTTTAAAATGTATTTAGAATGTTATTTTTCTGTTGGGCTGAAGGGAACATTAAATAGTTTCGCTGGACGAGATGCTGCGTTTGTTTGAATAAATGAATAATATTATATCATATTAATATGATATATATATATATATATATCTATCTATATATAGATAGATATATATATGGTAAAGGCACCTAGAATAGTTCCTCCCTTTGAGTATACAAGTACTGTGTAACCTCATGATATATGAAATAAGGTTAGGAACCACATCTGGGTTAGGGTCAGGGGTTAAAGGTCAGGAATGGGTCAGAGTTAGGGGGTAACGGACCCTAACCCTGACCCTGTAGAGTTCCGTCACCCTGCTGGCGTTTAGAACCAAGATGGCCGTCGGCGGTGACTTGGCTCTGTGAGGTTTCTTCAGGAGTGTGGAATTTCTCTCCTGTGAAACTCATCACCTCTCCCACATTCCAGAGGAGGAGGAGAAGAAGAAGAGAGGGGAGAAAAATGGAGGGAAAAACGGATGCAGGCGATGCCGATGTCCCTGATGTCCCCGATGTCCCTGATGTCCCTGCCGTCCAAAAGCGTTTTTTCCCTTCTTACTGAAGAAAAACTGTGAAAGCGGTTAGTGGCCTTGTTGCCGCGTAATAAGCAACGCAATGGATTGTACTTCATATGGAATAATGCCCATGGCTTCCCCCTCTCTCTCTCCCCCCCCCCCTCCCCTCTCTCTCTCCCCCCCTCTCTCCCCTCCCTCTCTCTCCCCTCCCCCCCTCCCCTCTCTCCCCCCCTCCCCTCTCTCTCCCCCCCCTCCCCTCTCTCTCTCCCCCCCCCCTCCCCTCTCTCTCTCCCCCCCTCCCCTCTCTCTCCCCCCCTCTCTCTCTCCCCCCCCTCCCCTCTCTCCCCCCCTCCCCTCTCTCTCTCCCCCCCTCCCCTCTCTCTCTCCCCCCCCCTCCCCTCTCTCTCTCTCCCCTCCCCTCTCTCTTCCCCCCCCCTCCCCTCTCTCTCTCCCCCCCTCCTCCCCACTCTCTCCATCTCCCTCCACCCCCTGTCTCTCCCCCTCTCCTCCCTCACTCTCTTCCTCTCCCCCCCCCTCCCCGCTCACACCATCTCTCTCTCTCTCCTCCGTCTCTCCCCCTCACTCTCGCTCTCCCCTTTCCCTCTCTCCCCTGCTCTCTCCCCCCCCCTCCTCTCTCTCCCCCCCCCTCCCCTCTCTCTCTCCCCCTCTCCTCCCTCACTCTCTTCCTCTCCCCCCCCCTCCCCGCTCACACCATCTCTCTCTCACCCCCCCCCCCCCCTTCTCCCTCCACACGGAGCCCCAAAACTGCTTTCGTCTCCAAAATACTAAGAAACAACGGCAGGCCAGTGACTCAGTGACGCAGGCCAGAATGAGAAATGATTGACTCTTTATTTAGTTGTTTAATAATAATACAAAGTACGGTATTATGGGGTATTCTTTCAACCCAAGCATTTCAAAGTAATTGTCTCCGATGATCATGTTTGTTTATATATATATATATATATGATATATATATATATATATATATATATATATATATATATATATATATATATATATATATATATATATATATATATATACACTTATATACACAAACTTTATAAAAAAAACTAAAATAGGCATGCATAATGGATAAGAAAGTCATCAATGGAAAGGTCCTATATATTTATATATATATAGGATACAATTTGTTGTGCACAAATGTATCACACTTCTTAGGAAAAACTAGCTATTGTGTAGGCTTATAACGTGTTTTCACCGGTACACTTTCATACACTCTTTGAGGGAGGAGCTAGTTCTCTTTGAGGGAGGAGCTAGTTCTCTTTGAAGGAGGAGCTAGTTCTCTTTGAGGGAGGAGCTAGTTCTTTTTGAGGGAGGAGCTAGTTCTCTTTGAGGGAGGAGCTATAGTTCTCTCACTAGTTGCCCTTGTTTGATTGGTTAAGATGTAAATGTTGGCCCCCCCCAGAGTCATCACCCCGCCCCCCCCCAGCATTGGTTTGCATTTAACAGGTTTTTTAGAGTAATTAAAATGGAATAAACTAAATAAGTAACCAAAAATATGTAAAAGTCTGGTGAGGCGACTAGTTTCTAATTGGTTCCGAGTGACGTCCCCATAAAGTGATGTCATCACCTTGAAGTGAATTCGGTCAATAATAATGTTGTGATTCTAGCGTTTGGTTTTCCTCCTAAAGGAACTGGTCACTGATCAGTTGAGTTATTGGTCACTTTTTTCGCCCTGATGATTGATTGGCCCCAAGAGGAGGCTCTGGCCCCGCCCCCTCCCTCTTCTGAGGCCACTGAGCGCGCTTAGTTCCGCCAGTCGTAGCGCGGGTAGAGGCCGTCGTACTGGAACTCCCGCCACTGTTCGGTCCTCTCCCGTGACCTCTCGTTTAGCTCTGTGGAGGAAGAGGTGGACGTTTGGTACAAACACACACACAGATGTGTGAGTGTGTGTGTGTGTGAGTGAGTGTGTGGTGTGTGTGTGTGTGAGTGAGTGTGTGTGTGAGGGTGTGTGTGGTGTGAGTGTGTGTGCGTGTGTGTGCGCGTGCATGTGTCCTCAGGCTCACCGTCGTGCACCTCCTCAGCGTAGTTCTCATGCTTGTTTCTCTGTTCCTCGTTGATCTCCCTCCTGCGTGCGCCCGCGGCTAACCTCACCCGCTGCTCGGCTGTAGGGGGGGGGGGGGGGGGGAGACGGAGAGACAGGTAGGTGGGGGGGGGGGGGGCAAAGGGGGAGACGGAGAGACAGGTAGGTGGGGGGGGGGGGCAAAGGGGGAGACGGAGAGACAGGTAGGTGGGGGGGGGGCAAAGGGGGAGACGGAGAGACAGGTAGGTGGGGGGGGAGACGGAGAGACAGGTAGGTGGGGGGGGGGAGGGGCGGAGGATGAGAAGGAGGGAATGAGCTTGTTGTGAATCTGACCCCGTCCTCCTTCCACCTGTAAATGATGATGTCATGGACATTCCAGGCCTCGTGGCTTATAGTCCTTCTGGGCAACAGATGATGACATCACTTCCTCCACGGGGTTTCATGAGGTCACTCAAGGTAAACAATGTGTACCCATCTCCGCTCAAACCGGATTAGAAAGAGCAAGAATACGACCGTTCTCCACTCGGTCCAAGAATACAATCTCTGCCAGCGAGTGGTTACTTTACCACACTTCCAAACACTTTCCTCATGTTTGCTTGTCTAGTAAAGGTTTAGGGTTATATTTTAATACTAATAATATATGAATGAAAACTTGAGCTCCTTCAGGGGGGGGGGACTTCCAGCTGTCCACCTGGCACACACAAATGACTTTTTATATGCAATGAAAAAGCAATTTTCCATGTGTAATGTGGCCATTTGTTCTACCTTTAACTTTTAATACATAATCTTCAATCCCTTAAACTCATATCTCTCTCTTGCTCTCTCCCCATCTCTCTCTCCTCTCTCTCCTCTCTCCCTCTCTCTCTCCTCTCTCTCTCTCTCTCTCACTCGCTACCTCCTCCTCTCTCTCTCTTCTCTCTCTCTCTTGTCTCTCCTCTCTCCCTCCCTCTCTCTCACTCGCTACCTCCCCCTCTCTCCTCCTCCTCTCTCTCTCTCTCTCTATCTCTCTCTCTCTTTGTCTCTCTATCTCTCTCTCTCACACACACACACACTATCACATTCCAGTCTGTCGCTCATGCAGGGATGATTCTGCTTTTTCAAAAGGCACAAGGCCTTACACACACACACACACACACACACACACAGCTGTTGACGAGGCCTTGTGGTTTTTTGAGTGTTGTTGTGTCTCTGTCCTCAATCAAGGAACCAGATAGAACCGTGTGTCACTGTGGTTCCAGTGCAGCGGGCCCAGAGCACAGATATGAAATATGAAATATGACTCCACACGTTTAGCAGCGGAAAGAGAAGGGGTTTGGTAGTTAAATACAAGAATGGACCAATCTAAGGGACCCTGCTCCATACTACCCTGTTACTCCTCCTGTGTGTGTGTGTATCTGTGTGCGTGTGTGTGTGTGCATGGCATGTATGTGTGTGCATAAACAGAGCAATACCAGTACCAGCAGTTTCCAGCTGTCTGCATTAGTTTCTCAAACGGAAACCATAGCCAAACAAAACCATATCGCTCTCAAGGACCCACCACAAACTATTACACACTCACACACACACACACACACACAGATACACACACACACATACACACATTTACACACACACACACACATACACATACACACACAGATACACACACACACATTCACACAGATACACACACACACATTCACACACACACACACACATTCACACGCACACACACACAGATATATACACACACACACACACGCCCTGACCTTGCATCTCGTTGTGGTGGTGTGCAGAGCGGCGTCCGCGGCTCTTGAAGAAGGTGGAGGCGTCCGCCTCGGGCATGAAGACCCGACGGGCCTGACCTGAGGGGGGCAAAGGTCAAAGGCAAAGACAGGTTAAAAACAAGAGGTCAAGCTGGAAGAGAAGAGGGGAGGGGTCGCCATGGTGACAATGCTCACCTTCCGTTGCCTTGTTTTCAGGCACACTGGCTCCATCCATCCTTCCGGACACTACAGAGGAGGATAGTTATTTAATAATTATATAAACTACAATATGTCACGTTACAAGAGGCCAAAGACTTTTTTTTTGATTAGTCGCCAAGGAAAAGAAGAAAATTCATATTTGTAATGATGGAAAACAGCCAAGTAAACCCAGGTTGTGGATGTGAAGCTTTAAACATCAGTTTAATACCTTTTCTTTATCACTTAAATCATTGATCATCCATATTTGAGATACACTTGTAGAGTGTTTCTAGGGGGACAAAAAACATGAATTAAAAACTAACCCCCACTCCTCTACAGGCAGAAATATAACACAGCATTCAATAATGTTGTGTGTCCACAGCACACAGTCTCAGCTATAATCATGCAAACTAACATATCACACCCTCAGTGCCAGTTCCCCACCTACCCCCACCCAACCCTACCCCCACCTAAACCTACCCCACCCAAGCCGCTACTCACGAGTGAGGATGAGGACGGTGGTGAACAGCGAGACGAAGATCACTTGCACCCACGACATCTTCAGGGAGATGAGAGAACTCAGACACTGGCTTCAGAGTCACAACTGGATAGAGGAAAACCTGGGAGGAGAGAGAGAGAGGAAGGGGGGGAGAGAGAGGGGGAGGGAGATGGAGAGAGAGGGAGGTAAGGTGGGAGGGAGAGAGAAAGAGGGGAGGGAGATGGAGAGAGAGGGAGGTAAGGTGGGAGGGAGAGAGAAAGGGGAGGGAGATGGAGAGAGGGAGGGGGGGGAGAGAGAGGAGGGGGAGAGAGAGAGAGGAAGGGGGGAGAGAGGGGGGAGGGAGATGGAGAGAGAGGGAGGTAAGGTGGGAGGGAGAGAGAAAGAGGGGAGGGAGATGGAGAGAGAGGGAGGTAAGGTGGGAGGGAGAGAGAAAGAGGGGAGGGAGATGGAGAGAGAGGGAGGTAAGGTGGGAGGGAGAGAGAAAGGGGAGGGAGATGGAGAGAGGGAGGGGGGGAGAGAGAGAGGGAGGGGGGGGGGAGGGGGGGAGAGAGAGAGGAAGGGGGGGAGAGAGAATGGGCGGAGAAAGAGTATGGATGAGGGTGGGAGAGAATTGGCGGAGAAGGGAGTATGGATGAGGGAGGTAAGGTGGGAGGGAGGAAGGGTGGGGGGAGGGAGATGGAGAGAGGGGAGTATGGATGAGGGAGGTAAGGTGGGAGGGAGGTAGGAAGGGAGGGGGGAGGGAGATGGAGAGAGGGGAGTATGGATAAGGGAGGTAAGGTGGGAGGGAGAGAGGGAAGGGGGAGGGAGATGGAGAGAGGGGAGTATGGATGAGGGAGGTAAGGTGGGAGGGAGAGAGAGAGAAAGAGGGGAGGGAGATGGAGAGAGAGGGAGGGGGAGGGAGATGGAGAGAGAGGGAGGTAAGGTGGGAGGGAGAGAGAAAGAGGGGAGGGAGATGGAGAGAGAAAGAGGGGAGGGAGATGGAGAGAGGGAGGTAAGGAGGGAGGGAGAGAGAGAGAAAGAGGGGAGGGAGATGGAGAGAGAGAGGGGAGTATGGATGAGGACGGTAAGGTGGGAGGGAGGGCGGCTGGCAAGAGGAAGAAAGATAACTAGGAGTTGAATGAAAATAAAGAAGGAAAATTGAGAGGGAAAAGGAGAGGAATGGGGGAGGGAGGAGGGAGGGAGGGTATGGAATATGAGGACACAGCCCAGACCACACTAGAGGTGCCACTCTGTCCTTTAGCAGAAGGGTCTCCAGGTGGGAATGTTGGGGAGGTCTTTAGTCGTAGAGGAATGCACGAGAAACTCAGGAAGTCGCAATATTTTTTCTTCTGTCTCTCTCTCTCCCCCTTTCTCTCTATCTCACCCTCTCTCCTGCTCCCTCTCTCGCTCCTGCTTTCCCCCAACTCTCTCTCCCCCTTTCTCTCTCTTGCTCTCTCTATCTCCCCCCCCCCCTCTCTCTCTCTTCCTCCTTCTCTCCCGCCCTCTCTTTATTTCTTGCTCTCTGCCTCACAATCAGGCCCTCTCTGTAGCCGTCTGATTATCTTTCTCTTACACACACACACACACACACACACACACACACACACACACACACACACACACACACACACACACACACACTGTGTGATTGGCAAGCTGGTGCTGATCAGCGCCTGCAGCACCGTAGCTAAACGCTATCACATGCTGAGTTTTTAAATGGCTTATAAATGCATTCAAAATGTGGGGTCTGTCTGCCAGCTCAGCAACATGTGTGTAAAAGAAAAATAGTTAATTGAGGCCCACACTGTGAGGTACAATTATTTTATACGTGGCTGTTTGCAGTTTTTGGTTGAACCTAATGAGACACGTGGATGTTGGAAGGCAGTGCTGGGGTGTTCTCCAGCCTCGGGGCTTTCACATCGTGAAGGACATTATTTTCGAATGCCTTTTGGCTTTTTCTGTTCCATACGCTTTTTGGAGCGAGGACACAGGAGGCCGTTAGAGGGAAGCAGACGTCTGGCTCTTCGTCCTCAGAGGGAAAACAAACTAGCAGCTGAGGCAGAAGGGAACTCCAGACCGGGGACACATTTCACAGTGTCTGTGTCACTGTGCTCGGTCTTGCCTGTCTCTCCATCTGTGCGTCTGTCGCTGTGCCCTGTCTGTCTGTCTGTCTGTCTGTCTGTCTGTCTGTCTGTCTGTGTGCTCTGTCCGCCTGTGCTCTGTGTCTGTCTCTCTGTACGTCTGGCTGTGCTCTGTGATGCTGTGCTGTGTCTTTCTATCTGTGGTCTGTGTGTCTGTCTGTGTGCTCTGTGGTCTGTGTGTCTGTCTGTCTGGTGTTTGTGTGTCTGTCTGTCTGGTGTTTGTGTGTCTGTGTGTCGCTGTGCTCTCTGGTGGTGAATACAGCGATAGATTCAGAGTGTTATTCATGTTGTGTGTTGTTGACGTGTGTCAGCATATATATGAAGATATATGATTCATTGTGTGTGTTAACATTTATGTGAAGACTTCATTGTGTGTTAACATTTATGTAACTAGAGCTTGGGAATCGATGTGTGTGTGTGTGTGCGCGTTTGTGTATATCGATTGCGACTGAAGCCCCAGGACTTCCAGAGTCCTGGGGCTTCCAGGTTTTGTTCCATCCGTAGACGTCCTGCTTTTCCAACTGAGTAGTTCTTCAGAACAGAGACCGGTTGTTCTCTCCTTCAACGACCCGCTCTCACAGAACAGCCTAACACAGACCTTAATATTCACACACATCCTGTCTCTCTCTCACACACACACACACACACTTCCAAAAACATCCTCTCTCTCACACACACACACACAATATATCAATTAATTATACTTCTTTGAACCATAAAAAAAGGACTTATTAGTTTATTTCTTTATTCACAGTTAATTTTACAATAAGGCGTTGCGGTCCATAAGGCTGTAGTAATTTACGTGTAGTATTTATTATATTATAATCTATTATATTAATATCAGATACTTGCTACTTCATCGAGTCAATACATTTGCTTAGAAGTTAAGGATCACATATTGTCAGTTGTTAAACCGGTACCCGACGATGCCATCACCAATCCCTCCCTTCTTACGGTAAACAATACACACACCAGATAACAAGTGTCAAATCAACAACTAACCTGGAGAATATGTGTGTGACTGCCACCACAAGAGGGCGATGTAGCTATAGGTGTAGTGTAGGCATGGTCTTTTCAGCTGCGTTTCAGTGTCTCATTCATTCATCCTTTATGGTATAAATCACTCAAGCACCTGCCATTTCCCCCCTCATCCACATACATACATATACACTCTCGCTGTTAAGCAGACATCATCCATAAAAAGATAGATTTGAATTGCTTTAGTTGATTAGAAAAGAAAACTCCAACCGATCATGAGACAATTAAACCGGGTCTTTCAATTCAAGTCATTTTCCCGCATTGTGAACCGTACACAATCCAACCAAGACGTTAATTAAAGAGCCTCATCTTCAACCTCACCATTCGTCTCACAGACCCGACTTTAGATTAACATCGAGATTAAGCCCATCGAGAGGGCTCCGAGGAGCGGGTCCGAGGAGGCGGGGCTCCGAGGAGGCGGGGCTCCGAGGAGGCGGGGCTTCTCACAGTGAGACCCTCTCTCCCTTCACCAAGCGGCCGCGGATGGCACATATGTCCTACGGCGGGAAACACAGAGGACCGTGAACGGGCGGGGGAGGAACACAGAAGGATGGATGGAGGGATGGATAGATAGATAGAGAGAGATAGAGAGTCAGAGAGATAGATAGAGATAGATAGAGAGATAGAGAGATAGAGAGATAGAGAGAGATAGAGAGAGATAGAGAGATAGAGAGAGAGAGATAGAGAGTCAGAGTCAGAGAGAGATAGATAGAGTCAGAGAGATAGATAGAGTCAGAGAGATAGAGTCAGAGAGATAGAGAGTCAGAGAGATAGATAGAGAGTCAGAGAGATAGATAGAGTCAGAGAGATAGATAGAGTCAGAGAGATAGATAGAGAGTCAGAGAGATAGATAGAGTCAGAGAGATAGATAGAGAGTCAGAGAGATAGATAGAGTCAGAGAGATAGATAGTCAGAGAGATAGAGAGTCAGAGAGATATATAGTGTCAGAGAGAAATAGAGTCAGAGAGATAGTCAGAGAGATAGATAGAGAGTCAGAGAGAGAAATAGAGAGTCAGAGAGATAGATAGTCAGAGAGATAGAGAATCAGAGAGATAGAGAATCAGAGAGATAGATAGTCAGAGAGATAGATAGAGAGTCAGAGAGATAGATAGTCAGAGAGATAGATAGAGAGTCGGAGAGAGAGATAGAGAGTCAGAGAGATAGATAGTCAGAGAGATAGAGAGTCAGAGAGATAGAGTCAGAGAGATAGATAGAGAGTCAGAGAGAGAGATAGAGAGATAGAGAGAGAGTCAGAGAGTCAGAGAGAGAGATAGAGAGTCAGAGAGATAGAGTCAGAGAGATAGATAGTCAGAAAGATGGATGGATGGATGTGATATTTTTCTAACCTATTAGTCAGAGTCCTGCACGATTCTCGGGTTCAGAAGATTTTCTCAGATGGACCATGTGACACATGCACTTTTACTCAGTTTTCTACTACCGATAATGTTTTTATATATCTTTGCATTTCTACTACCTATAATTTATATATATATATATATGTATATCATTTATTTATCAAAAACATTTTCCTTTCTTGTAGTTTTATCATTTAAATTTCCCATCTGGGATTAACAAAGTATTAATTTATGCCTGTTGCTACGGCGCTTTTACTTTGGCGTTAGGCGAGGTACCTGGAAGCTGAGGCCATCGCTCACGCCGTACTTCCTCATGGCCGTCTGCTTCACCTCGTTCTCGATGTTCTCCTGGGTGGTGTCCTTCACGTCGATGTAATAGCAGTGGGCGCTAGCGTAGTGGCAGGAGATGGCCTGTTGACACACACACACACACACGTAATACTTTTGAGCTTTAAATTATGTAACATGTGCTCTGCTTCCTCCCTCTCTCCCTCCGTTCCCCTTAACCAATCAGGGAAGAGGTATGCCCTGATTGGTCAGAAACAGATATTCTCACAGCGCATCCCACTCCCCACTGCCTATCAGGTGCTCTGTTTAGTGAGTAGGGACTTGGGACACAGCCCCCTCCTATAGGTGAGGTTCCCCTGGTCTCCCCTGGCCTCCAGAGGGGCTGACCTTCCGGAAGCCGCTGGTCTGGTTCATCCCGGACCCGTGGATCAGCAGCGGGTGGAAGAACACCGTGTCCCCCTTCTCCATCTCCAGGTGGGTCCTGGGGTGCTGGGGGTCGAAGTCCCTCACCCCGTGGTACATCTTGTTCACCCCGCCCTGGGAGAGAGAGAGAGAGAGTGAGTGAGAGAGAGGGGGGGGGGGGGGGTGGGGGGAGGGCTCAGGTCCGGGGTTCGAACCCCAAGGTCTACATTGGTAAATATATATGTGTATATATATATATATATATATATACACACATATATGTGTGTGTGCGTGTATGAGGTGAGTGTGTGAGTATGTGGTGTATGTGTGCGTGCGCGCCTCACCTCCCACTGGGGGTAGTCGTGCTCCTTCAGGGTGCCGGTGTGAGTCCCGGGGAGGACCACCAGACACCCGTTCTGCCGGGTGACGCGCTCCATCGCCGTCCAGGAGCAAACAATCTGGTCCGCCGGCCGGAAGGGGAAATAGTGGAGGTCCTGGTGCAGCGGGTGGCGGGACGTCATCTTCCCTGGGTCACCACCACACGAGGGTTAGAACACCGGGTTAGACCACACAACACAGGGTTAGACCACACAACACAGGGTTAGACCACACAACACAGGGTTAGACCACACAACACCGGGTTAGACCACACAACAGAGGGTTAGACCACACCGGGTTACACCACACAACACAGGGTTAGACCACACAACACCGGGTTAGACCACACAACAGAGGGTTAGACCACACACCACCGGGTTAGACCACACAACACAGGGTTAGACCACACAACAGAGGGTTAGACCACACAACACAGGGTTAGACCACACAACACAGGGTTAGACCACACAACACAGGGTTAGACCACACAACAGAGGGTTAGACCACACAACACAGGGTTAGACCACACAACAGAGGGTTAGACCACACAACACAGGGTTAGACCACACAACAAGTTAGACCACACAACAGAGGGTAACACACAGGGTTAGACCACACAAAGACCACACACAGGGTTAGACACACAGCACAGGTTAGACCACACACAGGGTCACATGGGGGGGGGGTCAGCATGTGGGACCTCTATCCGTGTCCGGGGGGCTTGTTGATCAGTGTGGTGGGACAGTATGACCCCTACCTGAATCCGGGGGCTTGTTGATCAGCATGGTGTGCATGGCCATGATGTCTGGGCCCACAAAACACTCCACATACTGGAGGATCTAACGGTGGAATTAAACGGGTTTAGCGATCGCTCAAACTGGTCAGACCAAATACTGTTATCTATACAGTTAGGATTATCATTTTGGGTCCCTGAAACTAGTTTTTAACTCATTCAACCTTTATTTATTGTGTGTAATATGCATATTTTTGTACAATTGTTATATTTAGAGATTCAAGATTTGTATTTGCTATATGCAACAAGTACAATGGAACGCTAACTTCCCATTCCCTCCCAAAGTATGAATTTTCTTAAACACTATACTATAACATTTAAATACTCCACAATAGAAAGAACAATAAAGTGACTAATATATGACTAGATATGTATATATTTACATTTAAAAAGCATTTTAAAGTGCCAGTAGTGCAGCGTCATAATTACAGTGCAGTAACTGTAATGCGTCCTGAAAGTCCAGCAAAGTGTGACAGTGTAATGTTAATGACATGTTATGATAGTGTTATGATAGTGTAATGTTAATGACATGTTATGATAGTGTTATGATAGTGTAATGTTAATGACATGTTATGATAGTGTTATGATAGTGTAATGTTAATGACATGTTATGATAGTGTTATGATAGTGTAATGTTAATGACATGTTATGATAGTGTAATGTTAATGACCATGTTATGACAGTGTAATGTTAATGACATGTTATGATAGTGTAATGTTAATGACAATGTTATGTTAATGACAATGTTATGATAGTGTTATGATAGTGCAATGTTAATGACAATGTTATGTTAATGACAATGTTATGATAGTGCAATGTTAATGACAATGTTATGTTAATGACAATGTTATGATAGTGTTATGATAGTGCAATGTTAATGACAATGTTATGATAGTGTAATGTTAATGACAATGTTATGATAGTGTTATGATAGTGTAATGTTAATGACATGTTATGATAGTGTTATGATAGTGTAATGTTAATGACATGTTATGATAGTGTTATGATAGTGTAATGTTAATGACAATGTTATGATAGTGTTATGATAGTGTAATGTTAATGACATGTTATGATAGTGTTATGATAGTGTAATGTTAATGACATGTTATGATAGTGTAATGTTAATGACAATGTTATGATAGTGTAATGTTAATGACATGTTATGATAGTGTTATGTTAATGACATGTTATGATAGTGTAATGTTAATGACATGTTATGATAGTGTTATGATAGTGTAATGTTAATGACATGTTATGATAGTGTAATGTTAATGACATGTTATGATAGTGTTATGATAGTGTTATGTTAATGACATGTTATGATAGTGTTATGATAGTGTAATGTTAATGACATGTTATGATAGTGTTATGATAGTGTAATGTTAATGACAATGTAATGATAGTGGCAGCACTTCTACCAGTTCAGTAGGCACACTGCCTGGGGAACATTTATAGTACAGTTATGTGTGTGTGAGAGCGAGAGTGAGAGAGAGAAAGAGTGTGTATGTGTGTGTGTGTGTGTGTGTGTGTGTGTGTGTGTGTGTGTGTGTGTGTGTGTGTGTGTGTGTGTGTGTGTGTGTGTGTGTGTGTGTGTGTGTGTGTGTGTGTGTGTGTGTGTGTGTGTGTGTGTGTGCGTGCGTGCGCACACCTCTGGTAAGGTGCAGTAGCGGAACAGCTCGGGGTCCTCCTGAAAGTCTTGTATCTTGGAGACCACCTTCTGGTCGGGGACCACCTCCGAGGGGGAGATGGCCACATCCCTCATCATCAGCAGGCCAGGGGGAGTCACCTCTCGACGGCAGATACGCTCAAACTCAGCCCTGGAGGAGATGAGACCCAAACACACACCATTTCACAGTCTAGAGATACTAGCTATGTGATTGACCACTGTGTGTATCAGTAGCGCCGATCCCCCCCCGAAAATGTGGTTGTTCTAGTCAGACGGACGTCACGGAGGAGTCACTTTATGCATTATCTCATTTAGGCAGATCAGATTGTCGCAGCCCATTTCCAAGTGGCCCATAGTTGTCAAAGCAGTGTCCATGTAGTGAAGTAACAGACCAACACAGCACCACCACACACAGGCTATCAATTAAAGGGACGGTCTAACACGCTTAACGTGAACTTAACTTAAGGTTCCAAAACAGTGATCAATAATCACCAAATGTCTCTGGCATATGTCTTGTCATTAGCGCTTTCACCTGTCAAAATATCAAAACCTAAATCCTACTAACTACTACGGAAGTTATGTTACATTACGTCTTTTCAACATTGCGTGGAAGTCTGGGACAGAGCCTGAGGAGTGGCAAACGGGGGTGGTGGTACCCCTGTTCAAAAAGGGTGACCAGAGGGTGTGAGCCAATTACAGGGGTATCACATTACTCAGCCTCCCTGGGAAAGTCTACTCCAAGGTGCTGGAAAGGAGGGTTCGGCCGATAGTGGAACCTCAGATTGAAGAGGAACAATGCGGATTCCGCCCTGGTCGTGGAACAACGGACCAGCTTTTCACTCTTGCAAGGATCCTGGAGGGGGCTTGGGAGTATGCCCATCTGGTCTACATGTGTTTTGTGGATTTGGAGAAGGCATATGATCGGGTCCCTCGGGAAATACTGTGGGGGGTGCTGCGGGAGTATGGGGTTCAGGGGGTCACTACTGAGGGTCATCCACTCTCTCTACTCCCAAAGCAAGAGCTGTGTCCGGATTCTCGGTAGTAAGTCAGGCCTGTTCTCAGTGGGTGTTGGCCTCCGCCAGGACTGCGCTTTGTCACCCATTCTGTTTGTGATTTTCATGGACAGATTCAAGGCGTGGTCATGGAGGAGAGGGATTTCAGTATGGTGGGCTCATGATTGAATCGCTGCTGTTTGCAGATGATGTGGTCCTGTTTGCGTCATCAGTATGTGACCTTCAGCACTCACTGGATCGGTTTGCAGCGGAATGTGAAGCGGCTGGGATGAGGATCAGCACCTCCAAATCTGAGGCCATGGTTCTTAGCAGGAAACCGGTGGATTGTCTACTCCAAGTAGGGAGGGAGTCCTTATCCCAAGTGAAGGAGTTCAAGTATCTCAGGGTCTTGTTCTCGAGTGAGGGGAGGATGGAGCGTGAGATTGACAGGAGAATAGGTGCAGCGGGAGCGGTATTGGGTGCACTTTGGCGCACCGTTGTAACCAAAAGAGAGCTGAGCCAGAAGGCAAAGCTCTCGATCTACCGATCAGTCTTCGTTCCTACCCTCACCTATGGCCATGAACAATGGGTAATGACCGAAAGGACGAGATCGCGAATACAAGCGGTGTGCTGTGTATATAGCCTACTTACATTACTGTGTAAACATTATGAATGATGAGCTACAACACGTTTATGTGGTCACCTGAACCTCTCGACGTCCTCCTCAGACACCAAGTTCTTTATCAGCACAAAACCATTTTCTTCATAGAAGAGTCTCTGATCCGGGGACAGCAGGTCGTTGGCACTCGTGTATCTACAACAAACACAACACACATCAACAACAACAACACACACACTCATGGCTTACTTCGGGTGGTGGACTTTGTCTCTTCGTGTTGACTTGTAATCTACCAAGGACGAGGGGATGTGTGTTAAAGGTTCGAGAGCTCAGGGGGTTAGTCTGACTGGACTATTATCTATTATCTACTATATATCTATTATCTATTATCTACTATATATATATTATCTAGTATCTACTATATATCTATTATCTAGTATCTACTATATATCTATTATCTAGTATCTACTATATATATATTATCTAGTATCTACTATATATCTATTATCTAGTATCTACTATATATCTATTATCTAGTATCTACTATATATCTATGATCTAGTATCTACTATATATATATTATCTAGTATGTACTATATATCTATTATCTACTATGTATCTATTGTCTAGTATCTACTATATATCTATTATCTAGTATCTACTATATATATATATTTTATCTAGTATGTACTATATATCTATTATCTATTATCTACTATATATCTATTATCTAGTATCTACTATATATATATATTATCTAGTATCTACTATATATCTATTATCTACTATATATCTATTATCTAGTATCTACTATATATCTATTATCTATTAACAGGAATAAGGCAGACGCTCACCTCAACACGGGGCTCTGGTGGAGGTGAGGACCGGTATGACCCGAGGTACCGGACCCCCGCTGCGGGGGGTCAAGGATTCACCAACAACAACAACAACAACCACAACAATTCGCAATCTACTGTTAAGAAGGTGAAGGTGTGCACAACCGCCGGTAACGTCCCGTGTTGATCGTATCTAATAACACCACACATCATGGGGCCTGCTCCATGAGTTAAGACACCGGACTTCCTTGCACGGTTCATGCCGCTGGACACAACACCTCGGGCGGCCGCTGGAGCAGGGTGCGAACTGGAGGGGAGCACCCGCAGCTCCACCCACTAGTAGTGAGTGGAGCTGCGGGCAGCGTGCAAGCAGGCGACACTTTGAGCTGCGGGCAGCGTGCAAGCAGGCGACACGAGAGAAGGGCTCTGTGCATCGTTGTGTTGTGTGTGTGGCGTCGCGTCTCTCCAGGCAGTGAGAGGGTTGTGTTGTGCTATAGCTGTATTATTAATATTAATATTGTTCATGGTTGGTGCCGCTGGCTGCTCTTATCGCGTGTGTTCGGCTCTGTGTGGGCTACAGCCATAATAGGCTATAGCCCATGTGAAACAATGTAGCCTGTTTTTGAGTCATTTTAAGTTGATTTAATTAAACAGTCAAACGTTACATTGGTGGTCCGTGGATTATTTATTATCAAGTTGATTGAAGTTTGCGTAGCCCATACATGCTCGGGAATATGTTGACATGAACATGATCCATCGGGACGTTTCATGTAAATGTAGACCTGTGGCACCACCCCGTGTGCAACAGATTTTCTCTTTTATAACAGGCCTATGGCTGTGCTGTTACCCCCCCCCCCCCGCCCCCCGGAGACCGTGGTATAGTTCGCACACTGCGCTGGAGTCCCCGCGGTGCGCCCCTCCGGAGCCCTGCGTTATGTCGTCATAAGAACCATGTAGTCACCCCTGAAGGATACGACATAAGAACCATACAGTCACCATTAAGGATACGACATAAGAACTATATAGTCACCATTAAGGATACGACATAAGAACTATATAGTCACCCCTAAAGGATACGACATAAGAACTATATAGTCACCCCTAAAGGATACGACATAAGAACCATACAGTCACCATTAAGGATACGACATAAGAACCATATAGTCACCATTAAAGATACGACATAAGAACCATACAGTCACCATTAAGGATACGACATAAGAACCATACAGTCACCATTAAGGATACGACATAAGAACCATACAGTCACCCCTAAAGGATACGACATAAGAACCATACAGTCACCATTAAGGATACGACAGAGGACCAGGATGACGGCTGGAGATGTTTAAGGACGACTTGGAGTCGACCTGCAGCCTTCGACATGTCTCCAGAGAATAAACCAAACCTGTGTGTTCAGCTACTTGTCTCCCGAGTGAGAGTGAGAGTGAGTGTGTGTGTGTGTGCGTGTGTGTGTGTGTGTGTGTGTGTGTGTGTAAGGAGTGATGGAGCGCCCTCTGCTGGAGACAGGTAGAACAGACAGAGAGGACCGCCCTGGTCCTGGACGTTAATGTGCAACTTGTGTGGTGTGGCAATAATTGCTCAGACTGGAACGACACGAAGGAGTTTGATGAACACTTTTGATCAGATTTGTAAGGAAATTTGTAATAAAACATGTGCGTATAACAAACACGCTTACCAATTTTTTGTTATAAAGTCAAGTCAAGTCAAGTTTATTGTCACTTCACAGTTTACACTTTAAGTATAAACCAGTGGTGTGAAAATCTTATGTGCAAAACCCGACGACAGACAGCAGTTATAAAAATCAGATAAAAATAGAATAAAAAATAGAATAGAATAATCATTTAAAAATAAAAATAATAAAAATAAAAAGGCAATTTATAAAATGCAATATATCGGCACAGAAAAAGAGCAATATGTATATATAAATCAATGTAATAAAATATACATTGTTATATGCTATAGGCCCTTGTTCAGCAGCCTGATGGCCTGACTGTGGAAGCTATCTCTAAGCCTATTTGATACCACTTGATACTGAGGTATCGCCTGCCTGACGGTAAAAGTGAATACAGTTCGTGGCTGGGGTGGGGTGGGGTCTTTTATGATGTGTTTGGCTGGGGTGGGGTGGGGTCTTTTATGATGTGTTTGGCTGGGGTGGGGTGGGGTCTTTTATGATGCGTTTGGCCTTGGCCACGCACCGCTGGTTGTATATATCCAGGAGGGAGGGGAGCTCACCTCCAACGATATACTGGGCCGTCCGCACCACCCTTTGAAGCGCTCTGCGCTCCAGTGCGGTGCAGTTCCCGTACCAGGCGGTGATACACCCTATAAGAACACTCTCGATGCCGTTGGTGCCGTTATAGAATGTTCTCAGGATGCGGGGGCCCATGCTGAATTTCCTCAGACGCCTGAGGAAATACAGGCGTTGTTGGGCCCTTTTCACCACGTGTGTGGTGTGCGTGGACCATGTGAGGTCCTCGGAGATGTGCACGCCGAGGAACTTGAAGCTGCTGACTCTCTCTACTGCAACACCGTCGATGGAGATAGGGCCGTGCTCTCCTCTCTGCTTCCTGAAGTCCACGATCAGCTCCTTGGTCTTCTTGACGTTGAGGGCGAGGCTGTTCTCCTGGCACCAC
>CM051022.1:2469556-2474556 GCA_027704905.1 Muraenolepis orangiensis | reverse complement strand
AAGTCGAGTTGGACAAAAGCGCCAAATGTCTGTAATGTGATGTAACGTTACAGACCGGTCTGTAACGTTACAGACTGGTCTGTAACGTTACAGACCGGTCTGTAACGTTACAGACTGGTCTGTGTGTAACATTACAGACTGGTCTGTGTGTAACAAGTACAATGAATGCTTACTCCCTATTCCAACCACTATACTATACTCTGCTATACTTAAGTATGCAATACTATGCTATACAATACTATACTATAAACAACACTATATACTACCTACTATAAACAATACTACAACCTACTATATACTATACTATATACTATACTATATACTATAAACACTATATACTACCTACTATAAACTATACACTATAAACAACACTATATACTATATACTATATACTATACTATATACTATAAACAACACTATATACTACCTACTATAAACTATACTATATACTATAAACAACACTATATACTATATACTATATACTATACTATATACTATAAACAACACTATACTACCTACTATAAACTATACACTATAAACAACACTATATACTATATACTATAAACAACACTATATACTACCTATTATATGCTATACTATCTACAACACTACACTATAACAACACTATACTATCTACAACACTATACTATAACAACACTATACTATAACAACACTATACTATAACAACACTACACTATAACAACACTACACTATAACAACACTATACTATAACAACACTATACTATAACAACACTACACTATAACAACACTACACTATAACAACACTATACTATAACAACACTATACTATAACAACACTACACTATAACAACACTACACTATAACAACACTATACTATAACAACACTATACTATAACAACACTACACTATAACAACACTATACTATAACAACACTATACTATAACAACACTACACTATAACAACACTACACTATAACAACACTATACTATAACAACACTACACTATAACAACACTACACTATAACAACACTACACTATAACAACACTATACTATAACAACACTATACTATAACAACACTATACTATAACAACACTACACTATAACAACACTACACTATAACAACACTATACTATAACAACACTACACTATAACAACACTACACTATAACAACACTACACTATAACAACACTACACTATAACAACACTACACTATAACAACACTATACACAATAAAGAACTACTAAGTGTCTGATGGAGGTCACTTTGTCAACTGTGTGTGTGTGTGTGCATGTGTGCGTGCATGTGTGTGTGTGTGTGTGTGTGTGTGCACACGTGTGTGCGCGTGCGTGTGTGTTTTTGCGTGTGTGTGTGTGTGTGTGTGTGTGTGTTCCAGAGCCCATCGTGCGTAACGGCCGGCCCCCCACCACCTCTCACAGCATGCAGTCCTTCCTCCACCAGTACGCCTCGGGGTCCTTCAAGAAAGCTCCGCCCCTTCGGCGGCCACACAGCGTGATCGGAGGCAGCCTGGGCTCCTTCATGGCCATGCCTCGCAATGGGAGCCGCCTGGGTGAGACACGCACACACACACACACACACACACACACACACACACACACACACACACACACACACACACACACACACAGGAAGTGAGCGATGGGAGAGCAGATGGCTGCCAGGGACAAACAGGAAGTGTGTCATTGACCCGACAGTTCCGTTTTCCTGACTCTCTCTCTCTCTCTCCTCTCTCTCTCTCTCTCTCTCTCTCTCTCTCTCCTCTCTCTCTCTCTCTCTCTCTCTCTCCTCTCTCTCTCTCTCTCTCTCTCCCCCCCCCTCTCTCTCTTATATGATATTCTTCTATGATATTGTATTGTATCTATTATACTTCTATTATATTCATCTATTTGTCATACATAAGCCCAACTTCCTTTGCTACTTGTGACAGTGTCACACTTGCTCTCACCACCATTGTGACACTGTTGTGCCTATGAGGCATGTGTGCGGGTGTGTCCACATGCGTTTGTGTGTCTGAGAGAGAGTGTGTGTGTGTGTGTGTCATGTGATCTCCGTTAGCAACGTGTATTCCGATCTCCTGCCATGGCAACCATGCTTCTGCAAACCCCCAGCTCTGTTCCACCTCACGTGAAACTCATAAAAAAAAACAAAATCAGACCAGGAACGTATTGAACACCCTGTGTGATGTGCGTAAGGTACCTGACGTCCCCAGATAATCAGATAGAGAGGGATGTCACACACACAATACATACATAGAGTTAGACTAGAAAGTTAGACTTTTAACGTTTAAACGTAAACCCCTCCCCTCGGATAGTTGTTGTGATCACTAAACAGGCCATGTACTGTAAGTGGGACAGCGCAGTACCATCCATCAGTGGCACGTGAGCAGCGCACGTGAGCAGCGCACGTGAGCAGCGCACGTGAGCAGCGCACGTGAGCAGCGCACGTGAGCAGCGCACGTGAGCAGCGCACGTGAGCAGCGCACGTGAGCAGCGCACGTGCACTGCGGCCCCAATATATCTAGAGTTGTATTTTTATCCTCAACGAAGGCTGAACTCCTTCTACATGTTGTACTTTGACCAATGAAGTGCTCTGGTTCTCTTCCCCCCCAGACATCGTCCACGAGAACCTGAAGATGGGTTCTGACGGGGAGAGCGACCAGGCGTCGGGCACCTCCTCGGACGAGGTGCAGTCCCCCACGGGGGTCTGTCTCCGCAGCCGCATCCACCGCCGCATCTCCATGGAGGTGAGGAGGAGACCGGGAGATGGTTAATAATATAGACAGGACACCCTGGTGGAAGACCAGTGGTACTGCGTACACATGATTTAATGCAGAAACCGTTACCTTACCCCCCCTATGGTTCACCCAAATTCCACCTTCAAGTCAGTGTTTGCTCCACAGGGAGGTCCAGGTCATCAGATAGATAGACCATACTATGAGGCCTATCTCTGGGCTGAAAGAGGTCATCAGACCCCTGATATAGACACCTCCTAGCCAGCCTCCTAGACCACGCCCCCTTCAATACACCTGGTCCAGGTTTATTATCTATCATTCTGCTCTGCTGAATACTGTATATCAGGTCTGCCTTGAAAAGGATGTGCTTGGCCTCATCTGTATCTATATAGGTCAAATAAATATAAATATTTTCAATTCCTGATATATTACACAAAGGTGAAATATTACATTACATTACATTACATTACAATACATTCCAGTCATTTAGCAGACACTTTTATCCAAAGCGACTTACAGTAGTGTGTTTAAACAAAGGAAGGTGAGAGAACAACTCGTCACCAGAAGTCAAAAGTGCATTTCATTTCTACAGTCTCCAATAACTGAACCAGTGCTCAGGTAGAAGTACAATAATTAAGGAAAAAGTGTAAGGGAAAAAGTACAATAAGTTGGCAAACAATATGCAACAATATCTAGAACAATATATACCTATCTCTAATATGTAATCTACTTTTGACTGACTTAATTGACGCTACGAGGAAGGACCCGGTAAGTGTGTTCTGAAGAGATGGGTTTTCAGCCTGCGGCAGAAGATGGGGAGTGACTCAACAGTCGTGACCTCCGTGGGGAGTTTGTTCCACCAAATTGGGGCCACAGGACGGAGAAGAGCCGTGACCTCGTAGATCGGCCACACGGGCCCCTAAGCGAGGGGGCAAGCAGACGGCCCGAAGAAGCCGAGCGAAGTGGACGGGTTGGGATGTAGGCCTTGACCATTGCCTGGAGGTAGGATGGAGCAGTACCTTTTACTGCCTTGTAGGCTAGCACCAAGGTCTTGAACTGGATGGAGCAGCTACAGGTAGCCAGTGTAGAGACCGAAGGAGGGTAGATGTGTGGGAGAACTTGGGGCGGTTGAACACCAGGCGAGCTGCAGCTTTCTGAATGAGCTCCAGGGGCCTGATGGCAAATGCCGGGCGCCAGCAAGGAGGGAGTTGCAGTAGTCCAGACGGGAGATGACAAGAGCCTGGATGAGCACCTGTCAGCCTTTCAGTGAGAAAAGGTCGAATCCTCCTGATGTTGTAGAGGAGGAATCTGCAGGAGCGTGTCACCGATGCAATGTTTGCCGAGAACAACAGTTGGTCGTCCAGGGTCACACCCAGATTCCTTGCGGTCCGAGTAGGTGTCACCACAGCATCATCAATGGTGACAGCCAGGTCTCGGTGCGGACAGCCCTTTGCCGGGAAGAACACTAGCTCAGTCTTGTCCATGTTGAGCTTTAGGTGGTGCATCGACATCCACTTTGAGATGTCTGCTAAGCACGCAGCAATGCGTGTTTCCACTTGCGTGTCCGAGGGGGGAAACGACAAGACCAGTTGGGTGTCGTCAGCATAGCAGTGGTAGGATAAGTCATGGGAGTGGATGACAGGACCAAGGGACGTTGTGTAGAGGGAGAAGAGAAGAGGACCCAGGACCGATCCTTGTGGAACCCCAGTAGTCAGTCGGCGTGGTTCTGACACAGACCCTCCCAGTGCCACCTGGTAGGAGCGACCCGTCAGGTAGGATGCAAACAAGGCGAGAGCAGAGCCCGAGACACCCATCCCCTCAAGGGTGGAGAGGAGAATCTGGTGGTTCAGTGTCGAATGCTGCAGACAGGTCCAGGAGTATCAGGACCGAGGAGAGCGAATTTGCTCTAGCAACATGGAGCGACTCAGTTACTGCCAGAAGGGCAGTTTCTGTCGAGTGACCTTAAAACCAGATTGGTGGGGGTCCAAGAGGCAGTTCGGGTGGAGATAAAAGGACAATTGGTTAAAGACAGCACGTTCAAGAGTTTTGGATAAGAAGGGCAAAAGGGATACCGGTCTGTAGTTCTTGAGTTCAGAGGGGTCGAGTGTGGGTTTCTTCAGGAGGGGGTGACTCTGGCAGTCTTGAAAGCAGCGGGAAAGCATCCAGACGTCAGAGATGCGTTGATGACGTGTGTCAGGAACACACATCATCTATTCATATATTTCATATATTTTATATATTTATAAATAAACCGGTAGCGCTACCCTCCC
>CM051022.1:2449556-2452056 GCA_027704905.1 Muraenolepis orangiensis | reverse complement strand
AATAGGAGGGAGTAGGAGGGAGTAGGAGGAATAGGAGGGAGTAGGAGGGAGGAGTAGGAGGAAGCAGGAGGAGTAGGAGGAGTAGGAGGAAGCAGGAGGAGTAGGAGGGAGTAGAAGGAGTAGGAGGAAGCAGGAGGAGTAGGAGGGAGTAGGAGGAGTAGGAGGAAGCAGGAGGAGTAGGAGGAGTAGAAGGAGTAGGAGGGATAGACCACGTTGGGGTCCAGGTGAGAACCGCAGCCTCAATTGCAAGAACACATTGTTAGAAAAACACACCAAACCAAACGAATCCGGCTGCACTGATCTCACTGGAGCGATGTTAGTGTGAGTGAACTGTCTCGTAAAATAGGATCCGTGTTCGTGTCGCCCATGACTGACACACATAGCGAGACATCGGAGTCCAGAGGGAGGAACGTTGATGAGTTTATGACTGATCCGTATGAAGTATGAAACCATGGGGAGACCTTCCATGTTTTCCAAAAGGAATCACAAAATAAAGAGTGCCATGCCATCACTTTTTTTAAACAAAAAAACCCCAGCATCAGTTCACTGTTGCCGGTCACAGCCCACATGTGGATTGTCTTATCGCAGCGAGTTAAGAGAGAGAGACATCGAATCCAGATGGTCGTACAAGGGGAAGGCGCCAGGCCTGTCTCTCTCTATCTACACCCTACTGCTCCCTCTGGAGATGGGTCCAAACTGAGCCAGAAGGGGGGAACAGAAACACAACTAACTAACAAACACATAAATGACATACTCCTTGTTTTGGGTGAATTCAACCGAGACATTCCAACAAAAAGTGAACGTCTTTTGATTGACTCATCGCCGAGACGTGTGCGCTCTTCCTCACGTGGGTCGTTTAATTGTAGGAAAACAAAATGCATTCTGGGAAACAACATCATACCCTTCGTCAACCTCAACCGAAAAAGACCCAACTTATTCTAGAAGGTTTCTCCACCCGACTAAACCGCTACACATGAACACGATCCACTCTCATGATAAATGGTGAGACAGTAGATTGGGAATGTGTGGGATGTGTGTGACGTCACGTGACGTCACGTGGCCCTCCCATTGGCTCCCGTGGCTCACCTTGTCGTAGTAGTAGCGCAGGGCGCGGCTGAGCTTGTCGTAGTTCATGTTGGTCTTGTTCTTGCGCAGCCCCCACAGCTTGGCCACGTCCTCGGACCTCAGCAGCTTGAACTCCCCGTCCGCGGACGTCCAGCAGATCAGGTGCTTGTGACTCTGGTCCAGGAGAAGCTGCAGCAGGAACTGCCATAATGTGATGGCGCTCTCCATGGCTCTGGGGAGGGAGGAGGAGAGAGACAGAGAGCGATACAGGGAGGGAGGGAGAGAGGGAGGGAGGAGGAGAGAGACATAGAGCGATACAGGGAGGGAGGGAGAGAGGGAGGGAGGGAGGAGGAGAGAGACATAGAGCGATACAGGGAGGGAGGGAGAGAGGGAGGGAGGAGGAGAGAGACATAGAGCGATACAGGGAGGGAGGGAGAGAGGGAGGGAGGAGGAGAGAGACAGAGAGCCATACAGGGAGGGAGGGAGAGATGGAGAGAGGGAGGGAGGAGGAGAGAGACAGAGAGCGATACAGGGAGGGAGAGATGGAGAGAGGGAGGGAGGAGGAGAGAGACAGAGAGCGATACAGGGAGGGAGGGAGAGAGGGAGGGAGGAGGAGAGAGACATAGAGCGATACAGGGAGGGAGGGAGAGAGGGAGGGAGGAGGAGAGAGACATAGAGCGATACAGGGAGGGAGGGAGAGAGGGAGGGAGGAGGAGAGAGACATAGAGCGATACAGGGAGGGAGGGAGAGAGGGAGGGAGGAGGAGAGAGACAGAGAGCGATACAGGGAGGGAGGGAGAGAGGGAGGGAGGAGGAGAGAGACATAGAGCGATACAGGGAGGGAGGGAGAGAGGGAGGGAGGAGGAGAGAGACAGAGAGCGATACAGCGAGGGAGGGAGAGAGGGAGGGAGGAGGAGAGAGACAATGAGCGATACAGGGAGGGAGGGAGAGAGGGAGGGAGGAGGAGAGAGACAGAGAGCGATACAGCGAGGGAGGGAGAGAGGGAGGGAGGAGGAGAGAGACAGAGAGTGATACAGGGAGAGAGGGAGAGAGGGAGAGAATGAATGACACAATTTTATTAAATACTCAAGACTATACTACTACTACTACTACTACTACTACTACCACCACTAATACTATTACTAGTACTACTACTACTACTACTACTAGTACTAGTACTACTACTACTACCACTACTACTATTACTGTTATTAGAGACCATACTACTACTACTACTACTACTACTACTACTACTACTACTACTACTATTACTGTTATTAGAGACTATACTTCTACTACTAATACTACTCCTACTACTACTACTATTATTAGAGACTATACTATACTTCTACTACTCCTACCACTACTACTATTGTTAGAGACTATACTTCCACTACAACTATTACTTCCACTGTTATGAGAGACTACCCCTCTTG
>CM051022.1:2372056-2444556 GCA_027704905.1 Muraenolepis orangiensis | reverse complement strand
GCTAGTAGTTCAATGTAGAGGACTATATAGTGAAATCCTTCCCTCATTCCCTACTCCCTCTCTAGTAGTTCAATGTAGAGGACTATATAGTGACATCCTTCCCTCATTCCCTACTCCCTCTCTAGTAGTTCAATGTAGAGGACTATATAGTGAAATCCTTCCCTCATTCCCTACTCCCTCTCTAGTAGTTCAATGTAGAGGACTATATAGTGAAATCCTTCCCTCATTCCCTACTCCCTCTCTAGTAGTTCAATGTAGAGGACTATATAGTGACATCCTTCCCTCATTCCCTACTCCCTCTCTAGTAGTTCAGTGTAGAGGACTATATAGTGAAATCCTTCCCTCATTCCCTACTCCCTCTCTAGTAGTTCAATGTAGAGGACTATATGGTGAAATCCTTCCCTCATTCCCTACTCCCTCTCTAATAGTTCAATGTAGAGGACTATATAGTGAAATCCTTCCCTCATTCCCTACTCCCTCTCTAGTAGTTCAATGTAGAGGACTATATAGTGAAATCCTTCCCTCATTCCCTACTCCCTCTCTAGTAGTTGGATGTAGAGGACTGTTCCATGTATGACTCTGTGTGCCCCCAGGCCAGTCGCTGGCTGTGGAAGAAGCTCCGGCCCAGACCCCCGGTGAATGGCCTGGCCCCCTGCGCCCGGATTGGCCACAGCTTCACGCTGGTGGGGAACCGCTGCTACCTGTTCGGGGGGCTGGTGAACGACAGCGCGGACCCCAACGGAAACATACTCCGGTATGTTCCTGTGTTTTTATGTCATTGGGGTGGTAATATGTATAAAGGCATATATGCCAATGGTGTTGCCTCATAGCCCCAGAATGGGACACTGGTTCATCACAGGGTCACACCTGTAAATACACTATTCACTAAATATTTTTGGGGCAGGAAGAGACCCACATGGAAAGTCAGTAGAGCGCATCTCTCTCTACAACTCACAAATCGTCCCTTCGGCAGCAAGGTCCATGGATGACTGCTATGTCTAACCAGTGCTGTTTGGTACGTTTTAAGGTACATGGATGATTTCTATCAACTGGAGCTCCAGCCGTCCTCAGGGGCCCGCAGCTGGACCATCCCAGACACCAAGGGCGTGAGACCCATGGCCCGGGAGTCCCACACGGCCGTGGCCTACGCCGGCAGGGGCTCCCCCAAACTCTTCATCTACGGGGGGATGCAGGGCTGTCGCCTGGACGACCTCTGGCAGCTAGACCTCGGTCGGTTCCCCGCCTCCTCCTCCTCGCTCTCTGCTTGCCTGTGAATGAGGCTTTGTGTCTGGGTTGTTGTTCTCAACAGGAGCATTTCTTTAGCTCCATAAGTAATCTCTAATAATGTGTATTACCTTTCTTCATCTTGCTCAGACAATTTGGTGTGGTGTTCACTGACAGTCAAGGGACCCCGTCCACAACCCAGAAGCCTTCACTCTGCCAACATCATCGGAAACAAGTAAAGGAGGCTGTTGGGCTCTCGTGAAAAACTCACATATACAGCATATGGCATCACATTAACCCCCCCCCCCGGTCGGTGTCTGTGTGCAGGATGTATGTCTTTGGAGGCTGGGTCCCGTACTCTGAGACGACCAATGTTAAAGTATCAGAGTGGGTCTGCTCCAACTCTCTGCATGCTCTTAATTTAGGTGAGTGGTCCCCCCTGAAGAAATGGTCTCCTGCATTCTGTTCTGTTCACTTTGTTATTTTTACATGTTGACCCCTGTTTGTGTGTCTGTCTGTTGGCAAGAAAACTCCAAAAGTCTCTCTCTCCCTCTGTTCCAGACACCATGAGCTGGCAGGACCTGAGCCCCAGCGAGCCACCCCAGAAGAAGGTCCCTCAGACGGAGCTAGAGGAGTTCTACCCCGGGGGGCCTAAGCCCCGGGCCGGTCACTGCTCCGCCACCATTGGCTCCCGGCTTTACATCTGGAGCGGTCGCGACGGCTACCGCAAGAGCTGGAGCTACCAGGTGTGCTGCAAGGACCTCTGGTACCTGGAGACGGGTGAGTAGGCGGCGTCGGGTAGTGATTGACACACTTGTTGTACCCGAGGACTGGTCTTTGTGGGCCGGTCTCTAGTTGGAGCTAAGATTGACAGGATAGATGTTTGATTGATTTGACATGTGTTGCGATTTTGATATTGCACCTGCAAATGATTAGGAGGAAATGGGCTGTAAAATAAAATATGTGTAGTCAAGGGGCTGCAATAAATTCCATGGCCAAACAACTCCTCAAAAGGACATTAGCAACATAATCTTTAGAGAAAGCAGCCAGGAGAGATTGGCCAATAGTCTGGATCGCTGCGGGATGAAATACTTTGTATATTTTCTGCTTATAGAAATGTTTAGACTTCTTAATTCTTAAAACGTGTGCTTCCAGATCGGCCCTGTGAACCCGAGGCGGTCTTGCTCGTCAAGTCCACCGTGAAGATGATCCACGTGGCCTGGCGCCCCCTGGCGGCCGCAGAGTGCTACCTCCTCCAGATCCAGCCCATGTCTGCTCAGCGCTCTCTGCCGAGCTCTGACGCAGCCGGTGAGACAGCGCCCTCTGCTGGCCCCGGAGGACACACTGGGGCATCGGAAGGCTCATCCTTAGGTATCAACACTTTAGAAAAAAAACTTCTTAATTCTAATTGGCTAGACTTTATTTTATCATGGTGTTAACCCTTTTCTATTTGTATTATATATTTTTATGCCTTCTTTAATTTAATGTAATGTAAATGTCTTCCATAATATGGCATGCGCACATTTAAATAGTTTCATGAATTGTTAATTGAAAAGGTTATCATTGCCTGCTAATATCTTTAGTGTGGTCATCATGGCTTATATATGACATTGAATAATCAGCTGGTGTGTGTCCCTTTTTACCATTTGAATGGAGAGAGTTTGTCTTCAAGTTGGGCGGAGAGATGAGTTGGTAGAAAAGGTAGACGGCAGATGCTGAAAGCTCTTGTAAACAACCGAGTCCTAACGGGGGGTCATCCTCCCTGGGTTTGGTTCCTTTTTCTCCAGGTGTGGAGTCCTCCTGTCGACCCTCAGGTGGCGTAGCGTCTGAGAGAGAGACTGCTATCGCCCAGGTATGTGTCATCATGTTGGACTGCATTCAGCATTCATTTATGTATATAGTGTTTTCACCTAAATCTCTCTTGGTTGTTCTCTTTTACGGCTATCTGTTTTGTCGGTTTAGGGCGGGCCAGGAGCGAACAAGGCTGTCGCTATGGAGACGTCCAATGGCTGTTCAGTACCGCAGGAGGGGCGGAGCTCGGAGACACCCACCCAGGAAGAGGCAGATGGACGCTGTATGTTTGCCTCATAGCAATATGTCTGTCTCTCTCTCCGTCTGTCTCTCTCATTTTAGCTGTGTTCCACGTTAGATCTATGAAACCACCCTGAAAGCGTGACCCACCCGTTTACTTTCTACTATTAATTTAAAAAAAAACGTAACCTGACCTTTTTAACCTTGTGACGAGTTTAGCTCATGTTGCCACGGTGATGCTGGACCCCAGCACGGCTCGGCCTCCTACAGGTAACCATAGGGATACATTTTTTTGACTGATGTCTGTCTGTCTTTTCTCCCATGGCTGATGGAAGTACTCTAAAAACATATTTATATACCTTTTTTAAGATAGCTAGTTTATTATAGTAGCTGGGGATTAGCCATGATGTAAAGAGTGTTGTAGTAGTAGTAGTAGTAAGAGTAGATTATTTTAATGGCTGTTCATCTTCATCTTCCGTTGGAACAGAGCCATCCACAGCTGACCAATCCCACGACCCGACACAGCAGGTCAGAAGCTTGGCATTTTGTTTTTAATAGATTTGAATCTCTATTTGTTTTGTTGATTGTTTAATTATTTATTTATTTTTACAAAACTACGCTCAAATCTAAATGTATGTGTAGGTATATAATCCAATGGATGGACACGGTGAACAGACGTGTCATCACACTCCACAGGTGCCGGAGCAGCCCGACGAGAATGTGTGGTTCGACGTGGGCGTCTTTAAGGTGCTCTTCTCGGAGGTCATCCACTACTACCTCCCGCTGGAAGACGACCAGGAAACCATGGCAACCGGCAGCCGGCCGCCGAGCGCGACAGAGGTACCGTTCAGAGGTCCCTTTTGATGGTTGTGCGATCGTAGCTGCTCTCTATAAATTATTTTTGTTGATGGCTGTTGATGGTAATGATTTTGGACTCTGGTAGTTTGCCCCTTATGACCTTTTGAAGACTAAACAATTGATTGATTCATCCGAGAGAGAATATAGAAATTATCGTTGGATTAATTGACTAGGAAACTACGAATCAGTTGCAGCCCTAACTGTCTCGTCCTCCTCGTCCTCCTCCTCCTCCTCCCTCTCCTCCAGAGGAGGCTCCCGGGGCCCCAGGACTACGAGGGCCGGACGAAGCGGCTGCTGGCCCCGGGACGCGGCTACAGGCTGCGGGTGGCGGGCCTCAACGCCGTGGGCCAGGGGGCCTTCAGCCCCGTGGGGGAGTTCAGGACCTGCCTGCCCGGCTACCCCGGGGCGCCCTCTGCTGTCAAGATCACCAAGGTACAGCCACGCGCTAGCTCTCTGACATAAGGGACTACTGGCTAAGGAATCAACAGTCTGCAACATCAACTACGTTTCCACCTCAAACGTGTGCGGAGAAGTTGGGACCGCTGACTGCTTTCCTAAGAGGGACCAACATTTTCATTATTTTCTGTGGCAGCGGAAGTTGATGGTGCGGACTGCTGATTTTGTTTTCATAGTGTTTATATACAGTGTGTGTGTGTATGTATGTATGTATATATATGTGTATGTATATATATGGTCTCCCTCCAGGCCAGCGACTCGGTCCACATCACCTGGGAGGCACCCCCGTCCCCGTCGGGCCGGATCCTGGAGTACTCTATGTACCTGGCGGTCCGCAAGGGCCGCTCCGGTGGGGCGAGCACCGGCTGCTCGGACCAGCCCACCCCCATGAACTTCATCCGGGTGTACCGCGGCACCCGCACCTCCTGCACCGTGGGCGGTGCCCACCTGGACAACGCCCACGTCGACAGCTCCGCCTCCAACCGGCCCGCCATGGTGTTCCGCATCGCCGCCAAGAACGAGCAGGGCTACGGTCCCGCCACACAGATACGCTGGATACAAGGTGGGGATGGACAAGGTGGGGATGGACATGGTGTGGATGTACAAGGTGTGGATGTACAAGGTGTGGATGTACAAGGTGTGGGTGTACAAGGTGTGGGTGTACAAGGTGTGGATGTACAAGGTGTACAAGGTGTGGGTGTACAAGGTGTACAAGGTGTGGGTGTACAAGGTGTGGGTGTACAAGGTGTGGGTGTACAGAGTTCTGTCTGTCTCTCTCTAACTGTTGGTCTTTCTCTCTCCCTCTCTCCTCAGATTCTGGTGTGAAAACCAGAGCCTCGTCCACACGACAGGACGCTCCAGCCGAGTCCCAGAAGGACGGTGCTGACAGGTACACTGTGTGTGTGTGTGTGTGTGTGTGTGTTCAAGTTCAACCTCCATCTACATGTATGTCATGTAATAATTATCTTTGTGTCATCCTCGTCTCTCCTCTCTCTCTCGCTCTCGCTCTCTCTCAACTCCAGCTGAAGGTGGATGTGTGAATATGTGGTGAAGCTAGCCGGCCAGGTCTCCTGTCCGCGACCGGTCTATTGTGGACCCGGCCACGTCTACTGAACTGTGTGGAAATTTACTAGATGATTGTTTTATTTTTTTTATTTATAAGAAAAATCTATTTATTTTTTGGTGTATATAGATAATGACTGTGTATACACGTACACTATTTTGTAAACCTTTTGCAGAATGCGCTATTTTAGTGTGTGTGTGGTGTGTGTGTGTGTGTGTGTGTGTGTGTGTGTGTGTGTGTGTGTGTGTGTGTGTGTGTGTGTGTGTGTGTGTGTGTGTGTGTGTGTGTGTGTGTGTGTGTGTGTGTGTGTGTGTGTGTCAGCCATCAGACCCAGTGGCTACACAATGAGAACCCCTCTTACAGCTTACTGCGTTGGAGTAAGCAAGCATCTCTCATGGTTCATCTCTCGGTTGTCTTCCAGGACAGAAGGAGGAGAGGAGAGGACAGGTATTTGTCTCTCTCCTCTGTGTGTCTGTCTGTGTGAGATCAATACTCTACTACTTTTCCATGTGTGTCAAATATAGTCTCCTTGTTTTGTTTTTAGGACCACTGTATAACAAGAACACTTATTTTACATTCCCATCCACTAATGTCACAATAGCCAATCTTCCGCCTTTATCCCCGAATGGACGACTCGCTCCTTCAAGTTCACAGTATAGTAGTGTCCTCGTTATCTAAATGTTCACCAGATGCTTTGTTATTTTTAGAAGTGACTGAACTCTAGTCTCTGAACTCTTATCCCGGGTTATTTTAGTTCACTGCCTTTTTAGATAATCTGTTAAGAAATATAAGAGGGCTGTCTGTCCGTTTTAAACATTATTCTTTTATGCACCGTTTAATGTGTTGAAGCCTCTGTGATTGTGTCCATAGCCATGCTTCACTGTGCGACTATAATGTGTTCTGTAGGATTGGCGCATGTTTTTATTGGTTTTGATGTGATTTGTTTTGGTTTTTGTTTTAAGACAATAAATGTTTTCCTCCTGTATTTGTAACGGTGATTTGTGTGGACTCTTCTGCTCCTGGAGTGAAGTTGTACAATAATGAATCAGAATCAGAACGCTTTTATTGTCATTGTACAAGTACAGAATTGTCCTGACACTCCTACAGACAACAACTTAAAAATATCAATTATTTTACAAACTAAACAAAATAAACAGGTTTATATATGTTGGCCCTATATACATAGTGCAAATTACATTGATATACATACAAATTTGAAATATTTATACCTTTGCATGTTAATACATGCAAAGGTGCGGTGTGTTGTAAACAACTAGGTATTGTCGTATTGATGCAATACAGTATATTAGTGACACAGAACAGTCAGTGTTTGACAGTGTTCAATACAGTATTGTAGTGACACAGAACAGTCAGTGTTTGACAGTGTTCTATACAGTATTGTAGTGACACAGAACAGTCAGTGTTTGACAGTGTTCAATACAGTATTGTAGTGACACAGAACAGTCAGTGTTTGACAGTGTTCTATACAGTATTGTAGTGACACAGAACAGTCAGTGTTTGACAGTGTTCTATACAGTATTGTAGTGACACAGAACAGTCAGTGTTTGACAGTGGCGAAGAGTGTATCACAACTGGACCTTCTAAAATTCAGTTTTTCTAGTCAGACGGACGTCACGGAGGAAGTCACTTTGTGTTATCTCATTTAGGCAGATCAGATTGTCGCAGCCAATTTCCAAGTGTACGATAGTTGTCAAAGCAGTGTCCATGTAGTGAAGTAACAGACCAACACAGCACCACCACACACAGGCTATCAATTAAAGGGACGGTCTAACACGCTTAACGTGAAAAGGCTTAACTTAAAGTTCCAAAACAGCAATCAATAATCACCAAATGTCTCTTGCATATGTCTTGTCATTAGCACTTTCACCTGTCACAATATCAAAACCTAAATACGGAAGTTATGTTACATTAAGTGTTTTCCTCTCATAAAGATGCGTTTACACTTTTCCTTACTGGCTCAATAGAGAGGAAAACACTTAATGTCACATAACGTCCATAATGGGAGGATTTAAGTAATGGGAGGATGTAACTCTTAGTTACGTTAAGTCTTTTCACGTTAAGCGATGCAAAGAAAGATAAGTCAAAACTCAATTCAAATGCACAACAATTTACATTACATTACAATGCTTAACAAACTCAAGACAGCCATTAACTAATCATTCAACAAGTGTGTGGAAACAAAATGCAACAACCAGCTGTATTTTGTATTGCTGTATTTGTATTACATTTTATTAATACAATTTGATTGTATTTTTTTAGTTTCATCTGAGAGTTCCAGGGTCTTCTCTGAACACCTTGAAGGCCCTGACGCGTCACCCCTGGTGTTTCTCTCTTTCGTGTAACGTCAGATGTCCAACTCGGTGTCGTGTAGCCATGCCCGCATCTCTGGTCCTAGGTCGAAGAGGCTGGCTTCCGAGGGTGGTCTATATAAGGGGCAGATGGTGATTATATGGTCGGCGGTCTGGTCAGGGTCACCGCACTCGCATGCCGCACTGTCCGCCAAGCCCCACGTCTTCATTGATGCTTTAAAGCGACCGACCCCAGTTCGTAGACGGTTCAGTGTGGTCCATTGCCGACGTGGTAGGTCGTCTCCTCCAATGGCGCAATCTCCTCTTCTCTTTCAACTCAACCCCTGGTGTTTGACAGTGTTCTTTATGGCTCTAGGGTAGACAGACACTGTTCTTAAATCAGTTCAAATAAAAATGCCAAATAATTACTTCACTCGCCCAAACGGAAACCAAAAATGTTTCCAAAGTGCTCACTTTAATACTCAACATTATAGATTAAAAAGTCAGTGACCATGCGTGGGATTCGAACCGAGGGATCGATGGCAAACTAATAAAAACGACGTTATTTATTTCCATGTCTACCGTCCACCTTTTGAGTCGTGCCGCCCCCCCCCCCCTCTCTCCCAGGTGAGGCCAGGTATGAACGTAACCGTTTATGAATCATAATTAAACCGCGATGACGTCGTGGCGCGGTGACGCTTTAAGACGCACGTTTAAAGAGCGCATCCTCGCCGCCGCCGTTTAATTATTCATAAATGGTTACGTTGCGCGGTGACGTTTCAAGAGCACGCCCCTCTTGAAACGTCACCGCGCCACGACGACGTCACGACGTCATCGTCGATGAGGAAGTGTGTGAGTGTTGTCATGGGTCTGGTGGTGACTGGCGTATGTGTGACGGCTCGGTCAGGTGACTACACGCTTGTGCTTTGAGAGACGTGTGTGTGTGTGTGTGTGTGTGTGTGTGTGTGTGTGTGTTTTATTCGATATATATATATATATATATATATATTTATTTATATAGAGTGCACACGCACACGTGCACGCGCGTCGCCGTGCGCGCGGTGTGGTGATGCTCGTGCGTCATGGTGATCGTCAGCTCGCTGCTCAAGCTCCTGCAGCGACAGACCTACACCTGTCTGTCGCACCGCTACGGCCTCTACCTGGGCTTCTGCGGCCTGGTGCTCACCATCGTGTCCGCCTTCCAGTTCGGAGAGGTGAGAAGAACCAACAAACAACAACAACAACGAGTTGAGACACACACACACACACACACACACACACACACACACGCACACACGCACACACGCATGACGTTGAGTGCTGATGATGTTGATGGTAAAGATGATGATGATGATGATGAGGACGTCGTCGCCTCTCTGCGCCCACAGGTGTTGGTGGAGTGGAGTCGGGACCAGTACCACGTCCTGTTTGACTCCTACCGGGACAACATCGGGGGGAAGTCCTTCCAGAGCAGGTGAGACACACACACTCTTTGACTCGTGTGTGTGTGTGTGTGTGTGTGTACTGGGTCCCGTGTCATCATGGCGTGCGTCTGTGTCCCTGGACCCCCAGGCTGTGCTTGCCGATGCCCATCGACGTGGTCTACACCTGGGTGAACGGGACGGACATCGCCCTCCTCAAGCAGCTGAAGACCGTGCGGGACCAGCTGGAGAAGGAGCAGAGAGCCATCAGGTGGTTGTTATTATTATTATTCTTATTCTTATATTCTTATTTGATTGTATTCTAAACGATGTTCTACTGGTAGTGATACAGCACTAACCTCCGCCGCACCAACAAGTCCCCAGAATCCCCACCAAGTTTGGTCCAATTCCGTTCATCACTGTTTGAGTTATCTTGCAAACAATCAAACTAACAAACAAACTAACAGGTGAAAACGTAACTTCCTTCCCTTTTTGATGGCAGCAATGGCAGTAATTGTGTGTCTGTGTGTGTATTTTGTATTATACTGTAATACTGTTTGTGATGTTCAATGTGCATGTGAGTCATAGATGAAGTCATGAAAATAACCCCCGTCCTGTATCTCCCCCCCCTCCCCCGTCCTGTATCTCCCCCTCCCCCGTCCTGTATCTCCCCCCCGTCCTGTATCTCCCCCCCCGTCCTGTATCCCCCCCCCCCCCCCCCGTCCTGTATCTCCCCCCCCCCTCCAGGGAACTGTTGGGTAAAAATGCGAGTGCTACGACGGAGGTGCCAAGAAAGAGGTGAGAGCGGCCGGAAGAAATGTGATGGCGCCTTGCGTCTGTCCGCCATTCGTCTTCAGCGCTGACACACGTTGACTCATTCTGATCTCACACAGAGCGATCAGACACGGGACACACCGTACTACTCATGGTTAGCTCCACCGCTTACACACCACAGAATATTACCAGGTCTGTCACATTTCACGGTAGGATAACGTTTCTTACTACAGGTACATAAAGGTACATAAAGTGGAAATTTCGCACTAGGGTTACTCATGCTTAGCCCCCCTCCCTATAAGTCCTCACACAACAGGAAGATGAGTCACACAGGAAGTGTCCAAAATCTTGCGGGTTGTGGTTTCACAATTCTGAAGTTGAATGTGCGTGGGCGTCTGCGTGCGTTCCAGCGCCAAACAGGAGTGTCTGCTCACACACTGCATCGTGGCGCCCATGCTGGCGCTGGACCCGGCCCTGCCCGCCAACGTGACCCTGAAGGACCTGCCCTCGCTGTCCCCCTCCTTCGCCGCCGCCAAGGAGCTGATGCTGGTCAGCCAGCCCTTCCCGCCCTCCACCACCGTCTCCGTGCTCATCTTCCACTCCCAGGCCGACGGTGAGGCTTCGCCAACACGCCACACGGTGACATCGTCTGCGGGGTCCTTTTTAAACCAGGGGTCTTCAGCCTTTTTCAGCCCAGGGGCCCCTTGGTGGATTGAGAAACTGTGCAGGGACCTTGTTCTGGCCTAATAATATATGAATTATGCCTTATTATCTTCTTAATATATCCAGCTTTGATGCTTAGTTATAAGCCAAGTTGACATAATTCTAATCAATGCATCAGCCCCAAACTTTCCATTGTACCATGACCTGGTGTGTGGCCCGGGGCCCGGGGCGGTCTATGACCTGGTGTGTGGCCCGGGGCCCGGGGCGGTCTATGACCTGGGTCCTGGACGCTCCCTGTGGAGCGAACACTGACTTGAAGGTGGAATATAAGTGAAAGGTGACGGCAAGAATTGGTTTCTGTATTAATCATGTTTGCGGACCCCCTGCACAGAACCCCAGGGGGTCCGCGGACCTCTGGTTGAAGACCACTGGTTTAAACGCACGCTCTTCAATCGCCAGAAAAAACGGGGGTTACACAACCGACCACGTCTGTATGTGGCAAAGACCTCGCACATTCTCTCTGTGTTGAGCCATTCTAAAGCCTTGCTCAAGGGCAGTAGTCGTTGGACGTGACCCAACCGACGTTGTCGGCAGACGTGCTGGCTTCAACCTTCTGTGACACCTCATAGGTCCGGTGACCACCCTTCGAGATGCTAACCAATCATAACGTGTTCTGTTCCCCAGCTGATAAAGCCTATAAGGACACATCTGGAGAAGACCTGAAGCACGCCATCTCCAGATGTTACCTGGTGAGTCCTCTTTCATGGGAACACGCCTTCCCACACCGCCGCTTTGATATGTTTCTCATGGATTCTGTTACGTTCCATTCATTGGCCACAGGTTTCTAATATTTTATACAATATTAGAACTTTATTGTCCATATGTTTCTAATATTTTATATTATATAAGGTATTTATTGTCCATATGTTTCTAATATATTATATAATATTAGATCTTTAATGTCCATATGTTTCTAATATATTATATATTTATTGTCCATATGTTGGTAATAGATTATATAATATTAGATCTTTATTGTCTATATGTTTCTATGCGTTTATGGCTTAGTGGTTAGCACTTTGTACAAAAATAGGAATTTCTAAAACTGTAACTCATTACAATAAACACGTCATCACGTCCCCAGTGTGTATGCCTTCAGTGGATATCATTAGCCAAGTGGGGCCTAATCAGCCAAGTCAACAGAGACGGCTGCTCCGTGAGTGACGAGGTCATCGCTGACGAGTCCTCCGTTTCCCCCGGCAGACTTCGGACCGCGAGGCCCCCGGTCTGGTCCCCATGCCCAGCCTGGCCTACCTGAGTGGCTTCCCCTCCAGCTTCAAGGAGACCCAGCAGCTCAGAGCCAAGCTGCCCTCCGTCATCACCAGTAAAATCAAAGAGGTGAGCCCTGCAGAAAACGGGGTTTTAAAAACGCTTCTGGTTTGACACTTCAGTTTTGTTATTCTTATTCTAATTGACTTTATGTCCTCCGTCATCGAAGATGGACCGGAGGTTATGTTTCTGCCCCCTGTCTGTCTGGCAGGCTGTCTGGCAGGCTGTCTGTCTGTCTAGTTACCATATCTTTACAATATCGTTCAGCCCTAATTGATAATATATACCATATAGGCCAATAGTTAAAATAGTGTTTTATCCTGTTGTAGACGTCAATTACTTTGGTTCAGTTGGAACACAAGTCGCTTTTAAACACAAGAGGGCGTCGTTGTGTTGTCTAACCCGCCGACACACGGGTTAGACACAATGGGGCTTTTGAATTAGCTTTGAAAATCCTTTTGATTGGATTGACGTGGGGGTGGACATTCATCCTGGTGCAGATGCTTTTGTCAGCGTGTGAACATGATCACAGATGGCGACGGCGCTGCAGAACTGTAATCAAAAGACATTTATGGGACACAACAATTTGGCCCACGGTTCCCTTCCCCCCGTCTGGTCTGGTGGAGCTGCTTTGGCCTCCACTGCCGTATGCCAAATGGGTTTTTAGTATTATTACACAATTGTAATCGGAATACAGGCTTATCTCGAATATCGGACCTTTTTAATGTGAGGCGGACCGGTCGTGATCCCCCCCCTCCCCCTCCCTGAATATGGTGTTCTTCTATTTTAAAACGGTTAGCCGCAGACGAGGATAAAGAGTTTCTCATTTAGCATAGCAGGCGGACAGCCGCGCGTCCCGCTAACACTTTTCTCTCGTCAGTACTCAGACCGCCGAGGTATTCTGAGCGGGAGGAATGGTGGTAACCAGACGGCACATGTGATCAAAGAGAAGTGTGTGTGTGTGTGTGTGTGTGTGTGTGTGTGTGTGTGTGTGTGTGTGTGTGTGTGTGTGTGTGTGTGTGTGTGTGTGTGTGTGTGTGTGTGTGTGTGTGTGTGTGTGTGTGTGTGTGTGTGTGTGTGTGTGTGTGTGTGTGTGTGTGTGTGTGTGTGTGTGTGTGTGTGTGTGTGTGTGTGTGGGTGGGGCCTGGTTCTGAATCATGTGGACACGTCAAGCAACAGAAGTGTCCAGTGATGGAAACTCCAAAAAAAAATACCCGGCTGATGGTAATATTAATGAATTAATAACACATTTGAATCATGGAATACTTTAGTATTTTTGCCGTAAGTGGGAGCATCAGTTGTGTGTTCCGTGGTGTCAGAGGTCAAACTAGAGGGCCCTCAGTAGGGCGCATACCTCCACCACACCAAAAAGTCCCCTGGATTCAGATCCGGATCTGCTCCAGAATCAAATCAACTGTTTGTTGGCCCATAAGTAATCTAACAGCCAAGTTTTTTCAGATACCGTACGTTACTTTTTGAGTTGTCTTGCAAACAGACAAACCGATTGACAGACAGACAAACGGGGGCTAAAACATAACCTCTGGTCCATCTTGGATAGCGGAGGTAAAGAACATTCAGTATGAAGTCTCATGACGGCCCTCGAGTCTCTCTTTCCTCTCTCTTCTCTTTCTCTTCTCTCTCTCTCTCTCTCTGTTTGCCTTGGGGGAGGGGGAGGTCACATGACCCTTAACGAGACTCTTAACCTGGACACGCACTGATGAGCCTCAGCGGCTAACGCTCAGGGCAGCTGCTAGCGTGGCGCCGCGCCAACATGCTCTCATGCTACGAAAGGTCACCGGGACTTCACTGACCTCCACACACACACACACACACACTCTGAGGTGATAACAGCTGTTGGGATGACTGCTGTGGCAAGTTATTGTAGAGGCCAGATTTACAGAGTGTGTAAGGGGGAGGGGGGCAGCAGAAACAAACACACGGATAGTGTGTGTGTGCCTTTTTAAATGTGTGAAAGTGTTTAGATTGATGTGAGAGTATTTCTGTATTCTTTGACCCATTGTCATCGTTCCTGAAGCTACTCCCTGCTGTTGCCAGCGAGAAAGAGAGAGAGAGAGAGTGTTTGAGGTGTTCGTCGGTGGTCTCAAGGTGTTGAAGCTCAGAGACACCCCCCTCCCCCCCCCTCGCCCATTCTTCAACCAGAGAGAATGACTCAGGGGTCAGCCAGGCCCCACTTTGAACACGGGTCAAGTTCAAGTGTGTGTGTGTGTGTGTGTGTGTCTGACTGACGGGCTTGCTGCCTGTGTCTTACCAGAGTCTGGTACGAGTCTGGGCTCCCCAAAGGAAATTTGTGCAGAAATATGTTTTTGAGTACACATATTGTATACGTCGGTCATTCACTATTGTGTGTGTCCAGTTTGAGCTGTACTCCGAGGCCAGCATCGCCCTGCTCCACCTGAACGGCCCGCAGGACTTCAGCGACCTGAGCCAGCAGGCCCGGAAGAACCTGACGCTGGACGGGAAGGAGCTCACGGTCGGCCCCGCCTACCTGTTCTGGGACCTCACCGCCATCTCCCAGGTGGGCCACACACACACCACACCACACACACACACACACACACACACACCACACACACACCACACACACACACACACACACACACACACACACACACACACACCACACACACACACACACACACCACACACACACCACACCACACACACACACACACACACACACACACACACACACACACACACACACACACACACACACACACACACACACGATGACTCAAGGGTCATTACACCCCGATCACGTTGTTATGGTGAACAGACCCAGGGGTCAAGGGTCATTACACCCAATCCCGTTAAGGTGACCATTACAGGATTCAGTTCATTAAACATGGTTTCCCGGCCTCAGTCCAAGCAGGACGAGGACGTGTCTGCCAGCCGCTTCGAGGACAACGAAGAGCTCCGCTATTCGCTGCGGTCGGTGGAGAGACACGCCCCCTGGGTGCGACACATCTTCGTGGTGACCAATGGGCAGATCCCCTCCTGGCTCAACCTGGACCACTCCCGCATCACCGTGATCGCCCACCAGGTGGGCGTGACGTCACATACCAGGACTCACCTGGGGGGACTCTGTTATATGCTAATTGTTAGCTCTATTGTTAGCCAACTTATTGTGCTTTTACCTGAGCACTGGTTCTGCCAAGGAAATGTAATGTATTTTATAATATATTTTTATATGTATATGTATGCATAATATTATTATGGCTTGTTAGGAAGGAAATGCACTTAAAACTTGTGGTGACTAGTAGTTCTCTGACTACTTGTTGAATGATCTTAAGTCACTTTGGACCAAAGCGACTGTAATGTAATGCAGGACGTTTCTGTTGACTTCCAAGTTTTCCGTGTTTCCAGGACATCTTCCAGAACCAGAGTCACTTGCCCACCTTCAGCTCCCCGGCCATCGAGACTCACATCCACCGCATCCCGGGCCTCTCCCAGAAGTTCATCTACCTCAACGACGACGTCATGTTCGGCAAGGACGTGTGGCCCGACGACTTCTACAGCCACTCCAAGGGACAGAAGGTGCCCTTCTTATCATCTTCTTCGTCCTCCTCATCTCCCTCCTCCTCCTCCTCCTCTTCATCATCATTATCCTCATCCTTCTCTGCCTCCCTCTCCCCACCGCTCAACCAAGAATGTGTATCGAAAACGCCGGGGAAGTCAGCGATGTCCTGGCGTGTGTGTGAGAAGGCATGACCTTTAACCCCCCTCTCAGGTCTACCTCACCTGGCCTGTCCCCAACTGTGCCGAGGGCTGTCCCGGGTCCTGGATCAAGGACGGCTACTGTGACAAGGCCTGCAACAACTCTGCCTGCGACTGGGACGGGGGAGACTGCCTGGGTGAGAGAGTGTCTTCCTGGCCTGGTCCGTTTCCTTGAAAGTGTCCCGGACCGTCTGACCTCTGAATCCCCTCAGGTACCGGGAGCAGCAGCCGCTTTGCTGGCGGGGGGGCCGGCGCGGGCGGAGCCGGTGCGGGCGGGGCCGGGGTTCAGCCCTGGCAGTTTGCCGCCGGCGGGCTAGGGGGTCTGGGGGCGGTGTCCTACTGCAACCAGGGCTGCGCCAACTCCTGGCTGGCGGACAAGTTCTGCGACCAGGCCTGCAACGTGCTCGCCTGCGGATTCGACGTCGGGGACTGCGGCAAAGGTGCGTGTGACCCAGGAATTAGACCAAACTGCGCTCTACTGAGCGCATTCCTCCCGAACCTCCTCTACGCTACTCTCTACTGAGGGCCCTCTAGTTACCACTGTCTTTGGTGATCCCACCGTGGTGTTTGTCTTGTAGACCACTTCGGCCAGATGCACCGTGTGGTCCTCCAGAGGAACCGGACCCTGTACACGGTGCCGCGCGGCGAGCTCCGCCCCTACTTCAGCTTCGAGGGCGTGGCGAGGCGCGTGTCTGACGCCCGGGTCAGCGACGACGTCGCCGTGCGCCACACCTCCGTGGCCAACAAGTGGAAGACGGTGCACCTGTTGCTTCTGCCGGGCCACAACGCCACGCACATCCACTACAACCTCACCTGTGAGGACGAGGGCGACGCCTCCTTCACGCTGAGCTTCAGCGTGGCCGCGGACACACGGGAACGCCCGCCTCCTACCTCCCACCACACAAACGTCTCCGATCCCCTCCCCGGAGGAGGAGAAGGGGAGGGAGGAGAGGCGGAGCCCAAGCCCATCGGCGACGCCGAAACCCCCTTTCCGTTTGTAGACGTCCAGGAGGACAGGAGGGGTCCTAGGGTCCGGACCGCCGCCCCCGGGGAAGAGAGGGCGGCCGCGGAGGTCCCGCCGATGGTCGATGAGTCCCGCCTGCCGGAGGCGGTGCGAGGAGAGCTCCGGCATCTGGAGGAGAAGCTGCTGGCGGGGGACATCACCGTGAAGGGGTACAACCTCACTAAGGCCACCCTGCTGGTGTCTTACCGCGCCCGGCCAGAGCAACAGCAGCAGGGCCAGGGAGCCGGGGGTGAGCAGGTCAGGCCTCACAAGGGGGATCCCCAGAGTGACATTCCCGTGGCGCTAACGCCAAAGAACCGGACCATCCCAAGCTCACGGAGGATACTTCCAGGGAAAAGGCGCCTCTTGTCCCGGTCAGTATCGACGGTCGGCCCGTCGGCGGCTCACAGAGGCTCCCCTGGTCTCCCGCCGGGCCTCCTAGAGCGGAGGAGGTAGGGGAGAAGGAGGCGACGACGGGGAAGCCTCAGTCCTCCTCAAAGCTGCTGGGCACGCTGATGGGAGGTCTGGTGAAAGCTCAGGCCCCAGGAGGGCCTCCCATTGGAGAGAAGGCGTCAGAGCGGGGGCCCCGGGGCAGGAGGCTCCAGCAGTACGAAGGGCCCTTGGACCCCGGCTTCCTGCCCTGGGAGAGGAGGAAGTACTTTCACGATCTCATACAGGCAAGTAGTCCCTCCTCCGCAATACAATGAACATAGCTTTTATTATTATAATTATTACCTAGACTCACTAGGGATCACCTGGGGATGCTCTATCCTCTTACCTGCTTTTACGTTACAATAGAATGCTTACTCCCATGCCCCTAGACTTCCCTACATTTTAACACTATACTTGTTCTATACTTATACTATGCAACACTCTCCTATAACAATACTGTACACAATCAAAACAACAATAACGTGACTGATGGATGATATGTACATATGTTCAATCATTTTTAAACTATTTTAAAGTGCCAGTTGTGCAGCAGCATCATGAATACAGAGCAGTAACTGTGATGAGTCCAGAAAGTCGAGCAGAAGTATGATAGTGTAATGTTAATGACATGTTATGATAGTGTCATGTTAATGACATGTTATGATAGTGTAATGTTAATGACATGTTGTGATAGTGTAATGTTAATGACATGTTGTGATAGTGTAATGTTAATGACATGTTATGATAGTGTCATGTTAATGACATGTTATGATAGTGTTATGATAGTGTAATGTTAATGACATGTTATGATAGTGTCATGTTAATGACATGTTATGATAGTGTCATGTTAATGACATGTTATGACAGTGTGATGTTAATGACATGTTATGATAGTGTAATGTTAATGACATGTTATGATAGTGTCATGTTAATGACATGTTATGATAGTGTCATGTTAATGACATGTTATGATAGTGTCATGTTAATGACATGTTATGATAGTGTCATGTTAATGACATGTTATGATAGTGGCAGCATTCCTAGCAGTTCAGTAGGTCACTGCCTGTGGATAAAAACTATCCTTAAACCTGGTAGTCCTTGCTGTACGGATGCTGCAGAACCGGCAACCGGACGGTAGGGGGGAGAAGAGATGGAGCCCAGGGTGGCACCATCTCCATTAGTGATGGAGATGGCCTTCTTCCGACATCTGGTCCTAAAGATCTCCTCAATGCATGGAAGTATACACCCGATGATGATTTATTTAGTGTGTTCCTCACCGGTGTGTCACCCGTGTTTGGGAGCAGGAGGGGGAGCGTCTGGGGCGGGAGCTGGCGTACCGGGCGGACGGCCGCGCCGCGGGACGGAGGCTGCGGGACACGTTCGCCGACTCCCTGCGTCACGTCAACCGGTTGCTCAACGGACAGTTCGGCTTCGCCTCCCGCAAGGTCCCCGCCCACATGCCCCACATGGTGGACCGGCTGGTCATGCAGGAGCTGCAGGACACGTGAGTCCTGCACGGGCACGGTTTAAAAGGGAGAACCGATTAGAACAAGAAAACCTCAGAAAAAGGTGGTTCGATGACTTTGTCGGTCCGAGTCCCGGATGTCTAGAATAGAGCTAACAAACAATAGAGTAAACCAATAGAGCCAACAAACAATAGAGCTATCAAACAAACAATAGAGTAAACAAATAGAGATAACAAACAATAGTGCTAACGAACAATAGAGTAAACAAATAGAGCCAACAAACAATATAGCTAACAAATTAACACTAGAGCTAACAAACAAACAATAGAGCTGACAAACAATATAGCTAACAATAGAGCTAACAGACAATAGAGCTAACAGACATAGAGCTAACAGACAATAGAGCTAACAGACAATAGAGCTAACAGACAATAGAGCTAACAGACAATAGAGTTAACGGACAATAGAGTTAACAGACATTAGAGCTAACAGACAATAGAGCTAACCATCGAGCTCCCCCCCCAGGTTCCCGCTAGACTTCGCCCAGACCTCGGGGCACCGCGTGCGCCACTCGGAGGACATGCAGTTCGCCTTCTCCTACTTCTACTTCCTGATGAGCGCGCCAGAGCCGCTGGACGTGAGCCGCTTCTTCCAGGACATCGACACGGACCGCTCCGGCGTGCTGTCGGACCGCGAGCTACGGACCCTCGCCACCCGGATCCACCAGCTGCCCCTCGGCCTGCAGGTCAGCTGAGAGGGAGCGACCTTATTCTTTAGTGACTCACTACTGAATAACCATTTTTTTATGTTGACTGCGTAGTATACTGTGTGCCAAATATTGTATTGATCATTATGAGGTATAATGGAAGTGCTTTTCTGTTTCTTATCTTTTAAGTCAATTTAGTTTGTGTAGCCCTTAAGAGAGATTTCAAAGAAGAGCTTCAATGGTCTTTAGCTAGTGATCCGCTAGTGATGCTGTGTGTGTGTGTGTGTGTGTGTGTGTGTGTGTGTGTGTGTGGTGTGTGTGTGTGTGTGTGTGTGTGTGTGTGTGTGTGTGTGTGTGTGTGTGTGTGTGTGTGTGTGTGTGTGTGTGTGTGTGTGTGTGTGTGTGTGTGTGTGTGTGTGTGTGTGTGTGTGTGTGTGTGTGTGTGTGTGTGTGTGTGTGTGTGTGTGTGTGTGTGTGTGTGTGTGTGTGTGTGTGTGTGTGTGTGTGTGTGTGTGTGTCCAGGATCTGACCAGCCTGGAGCAGATGCTGATCAACTGCTCCAAGGCTCTGCCCAGCAACCTGACCCAGCTGGACGTAGTCAGACCCTCCCAGGAGTCTTACTACGACCCCAGCATGGTGAGACCCTCACCCTGTCATACCCCCACCCCTCAATACTAGTGTCACCCTGTCATACCCCACCCTGTCATACCCCACCCCTCAATACTAGTGTCACCCTGTCATACCCCACCCCCTGGTTTAGTAGCAGTACTCTCTTATATTAATACACAACACTGGAATGAAGCAGTACTCTCTTATATTAATACACAACACTGGTTTAGTAGCAGTTCTCTCTTATATTAATACACAACACTGGTATGAAGCAGTTCTCTCTTATATTAATACACAACACTGGTAAGTACTCTTATATTTGAAAATAGCCAAGTGTGACGGTTCCTCTTTAAAGAAACAAGTTGCTGACTGTTCTGTTCTGAGTGTTTCTTGTGTGACCCACAGCCCTCCGTGACCAGAGGCCTGGTGCTTCACTGTAAGCCCATCACAGAGCTGATCCACAAGGCCTTCAGGGACCAGAACAAATACAAGTAGGAAGCAGCCGGTGGTCTGGAGGGCTTGAAATCTCGTAGGCCAGAGCTTCTCAAGTTTGGGGTCAGGACATGGTGACGAAATATATATATAAAAGTAGTGTTAGGCATTAGGTTTTAGGGTTATGGTTTGGTTTTAGATTTAGGGGTTAGGGTTTGGTTTTAGATTTAGGGTTTGGTTAGGGTTTAGGGTTTTGTTTTAGGCTTAGGGTTTGGTTTTGGGGTTAGGGTGTAGGGTTAGGTTGTATGATTAGGCTTAGGTTTCAGGTTTGGTTTAGGGTCAGGATTTAGGTGTGTCTTGTATTGTCGTGATGATGTATCTGATGTGTGTCAGGTTCGAGGTGATGGGGGAGGAGGAGATCGCCTTCAAGATGGTCCGCACCAACGTGTCACATGTGGTCGGTCAGCTGGACGACATCCGGAGGAACCCCCGGTCAGAGTTTAATCACTTTCTGTTTTTTTATTGGATTTCTCTTTCTGTTTCATCTTTAACAGTTCTGTAATTTCTATTTCCGTTTTAGTCTGAATACTATTCTCTATTCTATTTAGTTTCTGGTTGGTATCATTTTAATCTTTTTAATAAAATCAATCAGTGTGTCACCAGTGTTCCTTTTCCTGGACATTCAAATTTGGTATTAGGTTTTGGTTTTAGGGTTAAGTTTATGTTTGAGGGTTAGGTTTTGTTGTTAGGGTTAGGTTTAGAGTTGGGTTTGGTTTTGGTTTTAGGGACCACGAATGACCACCTGTGGAATATATATGAAGCAGAAACTAATTCACTCACTTGTTCAATAACCCTTTTTCGGGAATAACTTTGACCAACATAAATGACCCCTTTTTTCATCTGCTTCCCATCGCAGGAAGTTCATCTGTCTGAACGACAACATCGACCACGACCACAAGGACGCGGCCACAGTGAAGGCCGTGCTGAGGGACTTCTACGAGTCCATGTTCCCGCTGGCCTCGCAGTTCGAGCTGCCCAGGGAGTACCGGAACCGCTTCCTGCACTTGGACGAGCTCCAGGAATGGTAGGACGTCACGTCGCGTCACATCACCAAACTTTATAGCGGTGCACCCTTGACACACAACAGCATTAAAATAAAATGGAAATAATTTAAAAAGTAGAGGGCTCTCAGTAGAGCCCATACCTCACAACACCAAAAAGTCCCAACGAAAATGTTATCAACGTTTCCTTGGCCCATAAATAATCTAACCACCGAGTTTTGTCCAATTCTGTACATAACTTTTGAGTATCTGTAACAGACAAACAACAGGCAAAAACATAACCTCCGGTCCATCTTCGATAGCGAAGGTAACAAACTACATTTAAAAAATGTAAAGAAAGTATTTCAAGTAATCATTTAAAAACTAAACAAAACGGACCCACCGATTTTCAGTTGCCTGTATCGATTAGCCAATCGGTGTCACGGGTGGGTACATTGGTCTCTCGGGGGAGGGGGGGATTCCATTTCCCCCTAACCAATCGGTGGAGAGTGGAGGTCAGACTGAGGATGGAGGCGGAGTCTGAAGAGTTGACAACTGATCTGACATCAGGCTACCGAGGATAGAAAGAGGCGCGTGTTTCATAAATAAACAGCAGAGACTCACAGGATTGTCCTGGCGTTGCATTGAGCTGGACATCCATCAAGCGGTTCTCCAGTGTGTCTGGTGTTGAGGATGTCGGTACCTGGAGGGGTGGGGGGGGGGGGGGGGTGTTGGCAGGTGGGAATTTGAGAGTGGGCCCTCAGACCGGGGTCCGGTTCAGCTAGGGGCCAGGGGGCCCCTAGCTGAACCGGACCCCGGTCTGTTTGAGAGATCTGTTATTTTAAAATTAGACCCTCGCCCATCCACATTGGATCGGTTTAGACCCCGACGCCAGTGTCTTTTTATACACACACAAGCACACACATGCATTCACACACACACACACACACACATGCATGCATTCACACACACACACACACACACACACACACACACACACACACACACTGCAGACACACACATGCATGCACTCACACACTGCACACACACACACACACTACACTCAGACATGCATACAGACATTCACTGCACACACTGCAGACATCTCTCTCTCTCGTCGCAGACATTAAACAATCATCAAGCCCTGTCAGCTGAGTGAGTGTTTGGTGGTTAGCAAACTAAGAGTGGTGTCACTCTGTGGCCCTGTTGAATGCTCACACACACACACACCTGTTATATGTAATTAAGGTGTGTGCTGTATGCATCTAGGCGTGTTTACAGGGACAAGCTGAAACTGTGGACCCACTGTGTGCTGGTGACTCTGGTCCTCTTCACCGTCCTCTCCTTCTTCGCCGAGCAGGTCAGTAGGAAACATTACATTAGTCATTTAGCAGACGCTTTTATCCAAAGCGACTTACAGTAGTGTGTTTCAACAAAGGAAGGTGAGAGAACAACTCGTCACCAGAAGTCAAAAGTGCATTTCATTTCTAACAAGTCTCCAAGAACTGAACCAGAGCTCAGGTAGAAGGACAATAAGTTCAGGCAAAAGTGTAAGGGAAAAAGTACAATAAGTTGGCAAACAATATGCAACAATATCTAGAACAATATCTACCTATCTATAATATGTAATCTACTTTTGACTGACTTAATTGACTTAGCGCTACGAGAAACACACACACACTCTGTCTCTCTGACATGTGGACATGTTTTTGTCTTTTGTGATGACAAAGAAAGGTGGGGGAGTAAGCAAAGTTCATTTGTTGTTTTTAATTTCTAAACACACACACACACACACTTTTCAGTGTAAATATTATTGACTGAAATTTGTGACTTTGTAAAACGGGGAAACTCTCACACTCACTCACTTTTACCCAATGGGGGTAGGGAGCTGAAGACAGTTTCCAGTTGCTTCCACAGTTAAAACCTGAATGAAGGTCAGCTGTTGAAAGTGATCTATGATGAAACGTATACACACACACACACACACACACACACACACACACACACACACACTGAGACCTTTATGTCTGTTAAACTTGGACAGTGTTGTTGTCTTCTCGTGTTGCCTACAATAATCTGTATTTTCACACCCGCTGGGTGTTGGGTACCCGGTCCGGGAGACTGAGACTGAGAGGGCAGAGGTCACGCCCCGGGCGTCTGGTCCCAGCGCCGCCACACCAGATAAGATCGGCATCTCCAGCCCGACGGAAGATGCATTTAGTTCTAAGCTCCTCTTTGGCGGAGAACCACATCTGAAGACTGTGGCCTTCGCACCCCAACTCGGTTTACCATCAGCTGGTTTGGGCTTTGCTTCCTGGATGCGGTTTTTTAATCTTATTTTCGCTCTCTCTCTCTCTCGCGCTCTCGCTCTCTCTCTCTCTCTCGCTCTCTCGCTCTCTCGCTCTCTCTCTCTCTCTCTCTCTCTCAGTTGATGCAGCTGAAGCGCAGGCTGTTCCCCAGATGCCGGGTGAGCCGGGAGAACAACTCGGAGAGGGTGTGAAACACGGGAAGCCCCTTGTCCTTGGCTTCCCCTCTATCCTTGGCTCCATCGCCTCTTCTCCTGGCACCTCCTGCCAACCCTCACCCTCCCTCCTTGACTCCTGCAGGAGGTGACGAGGTGGAGGCGTGTGCGAGGTGAGGCCGACCGAGGCCAGGAAAAAAAGTGTCACAACGTGGTTACTGGTTTCGGTGTCGTCACCGACGGTGATCAGAAAAACACTCGACACTCAATGCTGCAATGTCCGTCACCCCGTCCATCCAACCGCCATCAGAGACCACACATACACACACATCGTGCCAACAATGCTGTCCTCCCCCGGCGGGTGAGAGACGGGCTGTTGACGTGTGAGACACCGGACTCGAGGTCCCGGGGTCTGGAGGGAGTGAAGTGGTCCTAAGCGCTAACCTTGTGACGGACATGCCCTGGGCTGATTTGTTTGTCTTGTTTACCTGCTGTTTGAAAATCTGAAAAAAATATCAAAAAACTAAACTTGAAGTGCCTGTCCCCCGTCCCCCGTCCCCGTCCCCGTCCCCCGTCCCAAACACCGATGTCTGAAGTATTTCAAATTGTTCCCACAAAAACACGTGCTGCTTGTCGGTTGTCCATCTCTTGTTCCGACTGTCTTTCAAAATACAAAAAAAAGATATATAAAACAAATCCCCTTTGATAAGTGGTCCCACCCCCAAATCGAGGGAGTGGTTATCGAAACCAAGGATTTGAAATCAGTTTTTTTTTGGTGTAAAGATTGAAATGTTTGCGTGATAATCGCTACTTGATGAGGACGGCCGGTATGTGTCCCTGTGGGACCAGATAGGCTCTGCTTGTGTCTGAAATTCAGACCCTCCCCCTACCCACCACCCTGTCCCCCCACCCCCCCGTCCCCCCTCCCCCCACCCACCACCCTGTCCCCCTACCCACCACCCTGTCCCCCCACCCCCCGTCCCCCCCCCCCACCCACCACCCTGTCCCCCCACCCACCACCCTGTCCCCCACCCACCACCCTGTCCCCCCACCCACCACCCTGTCCCCCGTCCCCCACCCACCACCCTGTCCCCCCACCCACCACCCCGTCCCGACTCACCCCGTCCCGTCCCTGCTTCTCTCTGCATGCTTTCTAGATGTTTTAATTATTTTTTAAAGGGTAAGTGAAACCCCCCCCCCCCCCACCCCCAAATTATAATTTTTTCAGTTGAAACCGGGGTCTCGCAAAGTGTCGGTGAAAATAGTGGGGTTTTTTTTGCTAGAAATGTGTGAAGTTCTATGTAAAATGGAGAATTGACCGTGACTCACCCTAACTCGGCAATTGTCTTCTACAATCTACAATGTGACGATGGCCTCCACTTCAAAATGCCATAGATAGGTTTGATGTTTTCACAATGTTTCTCTGACTCCATCCAGGCTCTTAGGGTGACCTAGAATATCCTTTTAACACGTTGACTGATACATAGGAAATTAATTGTTTTTATTTAGCTTCCGCACGATAACTACAATGGCGACAGCTGGGTTCATACCTTAGTTCATACGCATGCACACAGAGGAACATTTTCTCAACAGATCACTGGATGGATGTGCAGAGTCTCTCCTCTCGGACTGCAATAAAATAATTTTCCGTTCTTGTTTGTGCTTTTGGTTTTGAACTGGGAGCGTAGCGGTGTTCCCCGGGTACCAAAAAAGGGTCCTTCCTTCCCTGCTACCTAAAAAGGTACTACGATGTCTTATTTTATTTAAACATGGGTAAAAAATACTTGACATTGCCATGACTTTATTAACGCTATCTTTGTAACCCACTAGTCAAGTCAAGTTTATTGTCACTTCACAGTTTACACAAGTATAAAGCAGTGAGTGAAAATCTTATGTGCAAAACCCGACGACAGACAGCAGTTATAAAAATAAGATAAAATAGAATAAAAACAGAATAGAATAAAAAGTTAAAAAATAAAAATGCAATTTAGAAAATGCAATATATCGGCACAGAAAAAGAGCAATATGTATATATAAATCAATGTAATAAAATATACATTGTTATATGCTATACGCCCTTGTTCAGCACCCTGATGGCTTGACTGGAAGTATATATATATATAATATTTATAATATATATATATATATATATTTATATATGATATATAATATATATTTTATATATAATATATTGATTATATATATATTATATTGATATATATTGATCATATTTTTCATCATAATATCAATCACAGACCTTACATAGTATACTGGTAGACTACATGATATCACTTTCACGTGACGTCACAGCCTTATATTCGACTCAATTTCACTCAACATGTCAAGTTTGTGTGTATTTATGTGTGACTTCAGTGTGTGCTTTTTCATTAAGGAATTGTAACTTTTAAGTGAAATAATAATGCTCATGAAAGATAGCGTGTGCGATAGCGAAGTGTTACGAAATAAAGAATGTATTCCTAATTGATTCATAGATCAAACAAAAACTACAGCTAATGATTGTAATGGCGGTCACAACCACCCCTGGCGTGTGTTGTGTAATTGTAACGTGTTGTAGTTCCTCGGTCGTCCAGCAGAGGGCAGTGATCCGCCTCCACCTCATTATGGTGGACAGAAGAAGGAAGTCTGCGTCTCGTCTGTGGTCAAACTCAACTTCGTAAACCTGGTAAGTCGTGACAACAACAACAATATAACGAGCTTTAAACTAAATCAATATATGGTCTGCAACTCGAACCGTCTCCACTATGAATCCATGGAGATGTTTGTGTCACAGGACGTCGTATTTAGCAGTAGTTTAGGAGCTCCTTTCCACTTTAAAGTTATTTGCCATCATTAACTTTAAAGTTATTAACTGCACTAACTTTACATTTATGAATTCTCACTAACTTTCAAGTTGTAAACTGTCACTCACTTTAAAATGATTAACTCTCTAACTTCACACTGAGTCCCAATGGCCATGTTAGAGTCCGGTGTGTTAGAGTCCGGTGTGTTAGAGTCCAGTGTGTTAGAGTCCGGTGTGTTAGAGTCCGGTGTGTTAGAGTCCGGTGTGTTAGAGTCCGGTGTGTTAGAGTCCGGTGTGTTAGAGTCCAGTGTGTTAGAGTCCAGTATTTTCCTTTCATCCCAGCTCTTTAGAGTTCTCTATGTTCCAAGGGGTTTTCTAGTGGAGTCTGTATTCATATTTAATGTTATATTGAACATGAAGCACGTTGTCCCTCTTCTTCACCGACCACAGTCCATTATCCCTGTTCATAGTCAGAGTTAATATTGGATAAGTTACTTATATTATCAGCCTTAACTGTACAGGTCAACGCTGTGTTGATGAATGTGTGGTAGTGTTTGTTGTGTCCAGATTCTCCTCTCCACCCTTGAGGGGATGGGTGTCTCGGGCTCTGCTCTCTCCTTGTTTGCATCCTACCTGACGGGTCGCTCCTACCAGGTGGCACTGAGAGGGTCTGTGTCAGAACCACGCAGACGGACTACTGGGGTTCTACAAGGATCGGTCCTCTTCTCTTCTCCTTCACCACAACATCCCTTTGTTCAGTTATCCACTCCCATGATTTATCCTACCACTGCTATGCTATGAGGACACCCAACTAATCTTGTCGTTTCCCCCATCTGACACGCAAGTGAAATCATGCATTGCCGCGTGTTTGGCAGACATCTCGTTTCTGGTGACGATGCACCACCTAAATCTCAACGTGGACAAGACTGAAAACATTGCATGGGTGACACGCTCCTGCGGTGACACACTCTACCACATCAGGAGGATTCGGCCTTTTCTCACTAAAAAGGCTGCCAGGTGCTCATCCAGGTGCTCATCCAGGTGCTCATCCAGGTGCTCATCCAGGCTCTTGTCATCTCCCAGCTGGACTACTGCAACTCCCTCCTTGCTGGCGCCCCGGTGTCTGCCATCAGACCCCTGGAGCTCATTCAGAAAGCTGCAACTTGTCTGGTATTCAACCAACCCAAGTTCTTCCACACATGCTCCCTGTCGCATCCAGTTCAAGACCTTGGTGCCTATAGGGAAGTGAAAGGAACAGCTCCTTCCTACCTCCAGGCAATGGTCAAGCCCTACATCCCTGTCCATCCACTTTGCTCTGCTACTTGCCCTACTTGCCTCCTCGCTTAGGGGCCCTTGCAGCAGATCTACGCGGTCACGGCTCTTCTCTGTCCTGGTCCCAAAGTGGTGAAATGAACTCTCCACCGATTCAGAAAACACTACCCGGATCATTCCACCTTGCGCATCCTCTTATCACTTTGACTACCATACCAGAGTCTTACTAAATTGATTGTTTGCTTGTTAGATATTGTTTAGTTTTTTTTCAACTTATTGTACTTTTACCTGAGCAGTTCAGTTCTTGGAGACGTAAGGAATGAAATGCATTTTTGACTTCTGGTAACGAGTTGTACTCGTTACCTACCTTTGTTAAACGTACTATTATAAGTTGCTTTAGATAAAAGCGTCTGCTAAATGACTAATGTGTTGGAAGAAATATTAATGTTACTTGTCACTGTATCAAGAGTTTTTGTCACACGTTTCTGTTGTGGCACATTTTCCATCTGTGAATATATATATATTACATATTTTCTTGACTCATAAGGCAAGGTGAACTTGTAGTGGTTTTTTTTGTAGTTGAAACAGACCTCATCTCCCATCATGCTCTGCTCCTCCCAGAGCCTTACCTTGTGTGTTTTGTCTCTAGGGGTTGACCTGTGACCTGTACCAAGCTGCTGCTGGACTCCAGTATCAGGGCGTGGGTGGTGCAGCGCATGGCCTTCATCCCCTTCTTCATGTGTGCTGCGTGACTCGGTCGGCCAGCTGCTCCTCCACAGCGACCAGAAGATGGACCTGGAGCAGGTCTCTGACAGGTGACCAGGAGATGGACCTGGAGCAGGTCTCTGACAGGTGACCAGGAGATGGACCTGGAGCAGGTCTCTGACAGGTGACCAGGAGATGGACCTGGAGCAGGGCTCTGACAGGTGACCAGAAGATGGACCTGGAGCAGGTCTCTGACAGGTGACCAGAAGATGGACCTGGAGCAGGTCTCTGACAGGTGACCAGGAGATGGACCTGGAGCAGGTCTCTGACAGGTGACTGTTACTCTATCATCTCAACGTTGATATCAATGTGTAGTCTAGTGGTTTGGGAGTTCCACTCTCAGCCAAAAGAAGCTGTTTGATCCTGTTATGTGTGTGTATATAGATAGATATGCACTTAAATCAAAAATATTTAAATTTTGTATTTGTATATTTCATGTGTTAATAATTTGTATTAATTCATGTTGGTGTACTTGTATTGAAGTAATTCTAATCATTTATTCATATTGTATTATGTATACCTGCATGATGTATTGGAAGTATATTAGTACTAATATTTTGATAAATATATAGATTTGTAATTATATATTACTGTAATTATATAGTATTGACATATGGCCCAGTAGGACATTAAGTTGTTACTATATTAGTTATTGTATAATTGGTATAATTCTATCAGAGATGGTGGTAGTTAAGCAGGGGTATGTTTTTTTTTTTTTTTTTGTTACATCACATGATTTTGTTACATCACATGATATCTTTATTATCTCATGATTTTTGTTACAGTACTTACATGAAGTGGGTTGGGAAACACCAGTACTTGAACCCCGGTCCCCGAGAGCTGATAACCCTCAGCTCTCTCCACTGCTCCACGGAGGTCCAGGTTAAGAACGGGTCCGAGGGTAGATTTGACATTTCATTTTCACTTTTCCAAAATAAATACTAGCGTATTAGGGGACTCAAACCTTAATCAACAGCCTTCCCACCGTACTACCAAGACATAGACTAGGATGTATTCCAAACGTATATTTAACTTTTGACAATTCACTTGACTTAAAAAATATATGCTGCCATCTACAGAAATCGAACCCATGTCTTCTGGGGAGGCCCCCTTATTGGCTTAGTGGGGACTCGACCCGGCGTCTACAGCGTGTTAATCAACAGCCTTCCCACCGTACTACCAAGACACAGACTAGGATGTGTTCCAAATGTATATTTGACAATTCAATTTCTTTTTTTTACAATTCACTGACTTATTAATACTGCCATCAACAGAAACTCAGTGGGAATTTAATATATATATATATGGGATATATATGACTTAACAGCATTTAATTAAAAGGTACATTAGAACTCAATGGAGAAGGCATTTGGCAGTGCTATCAAACGGCTCTCTCCACTGCACCACCAGGACACCTGCTAGGAGGTGATTGGAAGTTGTACTTACGCCAACAAGCTCCTTCCTACCTCCAGGCAATGGTCAAGCCCTACATCCCGCCGTCACGGATCTCCTCTGTCCTGTGGTCCCAAAGTGGTGGAATGAACTCCCTACGGATGTCAGGACTGCAGTCACTGCCCATCTTCCACCGCAGGCTGAAAACTACCCGGATCCTTCCTCCTAGCACGTCCGCCCTTTTTTGTTGTTGCGTACGAGTCTTACTAAGTAGAGTGTTACTTTGTTTTATTAGTTAGATATTATGTTTGACCATTTATTGTACTTCTACCTGTGCACTGGTTCAGTTCTTGGAGACTTGTTAGGAATGAAATGCACTTTTGACCTATGGTGGCGAGTTGTTCTCTTACCTACCTTTGTTGAACGCACTATTGTAAGTCGCTTTGGATAAAAGCGTCTGCTAAATGACTAATGTTATATACTACAATTCACATGATTCAGAAATGAGAGACTGCTGTCGATAGGAATCAAAGCCTCCAGTGTGTTAGGCTATAGCAGAGGGAGCAAAGACTTGTTGGAGGTTATAAATTAGATTACAATTCACATGACATCATTAAGTTTAAAGGGAACAGCCAAATTGCATGGAGATGGACCTTTGGTGGGAGTTGAACCCTGAGTGGACGGTATGATACACAGGAGGGAGGGCTGTGATTGGTCGTGCCAGAGCGGTCCGATTGACCGGCGCATCATCAGCGTGACTTGCGGCCCATGTCGCGCCGCCTAGTGGTGACTACCTCGCGGGTAATCCAGGCGAACTTTGACCTGAAGGGAAGACGTATGTACAAACATTACTACATACTTTTGTGCATGCTGGCACGACTAACGTGAGACATGCTATGGTTTACGACAGTACCTGGGCCACGACAGTGTTGCCGTTAAGCTGCTGCATGGAGGAAGTGTTCTTGCCTTGTGCGTCTGTCTTATTTGGCGTCGTTTTCTTATGGTGGTTGTGATTCGCACTTCAGGGCCACCGTAATATCCAGTATCTAAATACTGAATTTAATATATAGATATATATATATATATATGTGTCATTGAAGAAATAGATGTTGCATGTTTGAATGCTATATATAATAGTTAATCTAGTATTTCCTAGTTGACCCTCCGTGGACCACCGAGTATGGCTGATTATTTTTGGCAGCGAAGGGGACATGGGACCCGGGGCGGGGACATGGGACCCGGGGCGGGGACATGGGACCCGGGGCGGGGACATGGGACCCGGGGCGGGGACATGGGACCCGGGGCGGGGACATGGGACCCGGGGCGGGGACATGGGACCCGGGGCGGGGACATGGGACCCGGGGCGGGGACATGGGACCCGGGGCGGGGACATGGGACCCGGGGCGGGGACATGGGACCCGGGGCGGGGACATGGGACCCGGGGCGGGGACATGGGACCGGGCGGGACATGGGACCCGGGGTGGGGACATGGGACCCGGGGCGGGGACATGGGACTTGGGACCCGGGGTGGGGACATGGGACACTCCCCAATCAACTACGCTGGTAAATTGAAAAGGATTTCTTTATTACAATGTTTCCGCACACGCGCGTTAGAAAGGCTTTTCCATTGGATGTTAAACAGCTCAACGAAAGACAAAAGGTGTACCTTTCAATGCATAGTTCCACAGTCCATCAGGGCTAATAAAAATAATCTTTTCATCATTATCGTCGTCATACTTTTAGATAGGAACTATATGGACTTTCCCCGAAGGAATAAAATCAAACCAATGGGCGAGTGATGGATAAGAGCATCTAAACCGTAGCAAAAAATCCCTTTTTGAATCCTGAAATCAAACATTGTAATCCCAAATCAAGACTACGAAATCACTCCCCATTTACACCACCGTCCGTCGACTATTATCAAAATGCTATCGATCAAATCTTTTTTTTGTTTGTTGTTTAGTACCAAATGCTGTACATTTTACCTATACAAGGTACACATTTGTAGAAGGAAGCGGACACAGGCCGGGTCTGTGTGACTGAAACACCATCAGCACTGTCAGTGTGTGGTGTTGGTTGCATCTTGCATAATACTTCAGTGCTCAACAACACTGCGTTCACCAGTGAAGACTTGTGACTTGTGCAGCTGCCCGACTCTGCCCACCCCTCTCTCTCTCACACGCAGACACACACACAGACAGACACACACCTGCTTTAAATATTCACAGAAAAAAACAAAACATGAATTAAAACATTTAAGGCGTCGTCATTTGAATTCTGTACAATCACATTGACTTCCCCATCAGCCCTTAAGGGAGAAGAAAGCAGAACCGGAGGAGGGAGTGTCCGTCCATGCGTCGTTGGCCGAACAGTGGCGGCTCACCCGCAGAGACAAAAGCCCCGTGGTCACCATTGTACTGGTGGTGGGGGTTTGTGTTCCAAGGCCATGGGGGTGAGATGGCGATACTGTGGAGGGGGGAGGGGAGGTGTTTCCACGCCTCGTTGGACCTCCATCAGCTTTAACACACACACACACACCACCTTTCGTCCCTTTGCCACATGGCAGCCGTACCTTCGCCGAGACGCTTCTCGTTGGGGATTCACCCCGAGGTCTGAAGCTTCCTGAATTATCCCATTTAATTTTGAGCCCTGATTGATTGATTGATAAATTTTTTTGGATTGAGTTAACTTATTTTTTGTTCATAAATAAAATAAACAAAAAAATAAAAAATACATGATTTTTGAAAAGGTTACCACTTTGGTTTTGGGCAAATATCCAACGTGACCGCTACACTTCTCAGGTGAACCGTTGAGATCAAGTTGTTGAATTGGTCATCAAACCAAACGTCCCGAGGGTCTTTACTGTTGAACATCCACGACTTGACGGACAGCGCCAAACCGACCCGTCGACTGGCTCCGTTTGATATTTGCTCAAGCAGAGTTGAACCTTTTATTAACCATTTTTGGAATAAAAAAAAACAAAAACACATTTTGGTTGATTTGACTAAGCAAGAGATCAGGGAGCGCCACTTTAACAGGAAAAACCTACAATCTACCGCCGGACGTCGCCATTGGGTGGTGACATCACGCATCCGATTGGCCGAGACTAGTGATCAAACCCATTCTACATCCACACTCACCTTTTGCACTCACCCCGTTGTTAATAAGACGTGTTTTGTTTTGGTTGGCGAGTTCCGTTGCTAAACGTTAACGTCTCTAATCCTCTAATCACGTTTGTTATTTCTCTCCACATTCTTTTTTTTTTTTTTTTTATTCACTTTTTGGATTTATTCAGTGGTCACGTTGTCAAGGCTGCTGTGGCTCGGGTCGAAAGGCGTGTCCTCACGTTCGTCTGCTTTCAGGAGCGGACGGAGGCCTCGCACCTCCTCCTCCTCCTCCTCCTCCTCCTCCTCCCCCCGCCGGGCAAGCGGTCAGTCGCGGCGGGCACGGCCGGGCGGCGTGATGCTGAACACCTGGATGCGCAGGTGCGAGGCGATCTGGAGACACACGCCTGTGCAGTAACGCGCCAGGTCCAGCATGGAGAGCACCTGAGCACACAAGAGGGGAACACCACCGTGTGCTTACACCACAAACACACCATGCTTGTGGCTATTTATTTATACCGCTACGGTTAAAAGTGGTGACCGCCCAAATTAGACTTTGTGAAGTGATGAGAGGCATGGTCGTTTCAAAGGGCACTGCAGGACTACAATACAGATAGTTCAACTCAATAGATGAAAGAACTACGATTCCCAGCCAGATAGGAGGGAAAAGCAGGAATTGGATCAGCTGGCAGGGAGGACGTTACATTATTAGATCTTCGGTCACCACCGTCACACTTAACCCTTAAGGACACCACAGCCTAGTTCCTTTCTAAAGAGCTCTCTTCTCTCTACTTAAAAAGACACACACACACATCTATATCTATAGACATATGTATATCTATAGACATATGTATATCTATAGACATATGTATGTATATATATATATAGATATCTATATGTATGTATATATATATATAGATATCTATATACATATGTATGTATATACATATGTATGTATGTATATATGTATATATACATATATATACACATATATGTATGTATCTATACATATATAGGTCTATATATGTATACATATATATACACACGTCTATCTGTCTATATATGTCTATCTATATATCTATCTATCTATACATACACATATATATACATATAGACACACTTTTAGCACTGGCCTGATGTGACTTTTTACTGGCCTACCGGACCCTAATTGTTGAACCTGTGTGTGTGTGTGTGTGTGTGTGTGTGTGTGTGTGTGTGTGGTGTGTGTGTGTGTGTGTGTGTGTGTGTGTGTGTGTGTGTGTGTGTGTGTGTGTGTGTGTGTGTGTGTGTGTGTGTGTGTGTGTGTGTGTGTGTGTGAGACAGAGAGAGAGACCCACTGACCAGGGCGATCCAGAGCACGATGTATTCGTCGATGAAGCTGTTGAAGTACTGGTTGAGGAAGAGGAGCCCGGGACCGATGAAGGCCGTGTCTGGGAGGTACAGCTCACTCTTGGTCATGTGAGCCACCTGTGCGTGCACACACACAGAGATGATACCTAAAATGCATTGTTTGTCGTTTCAAGGAAGCAAGCAGCTACAGAGACTCAACCGCAGCCTACTCCTCCTACTCCTACTCCTCCTACTCCTACTCCTACTCCTCCTACTCCTACTCCTACTCCTACTCCTCCTACTCCTACTCCTACGGTGTTACTTTCAAAGGTTGAAACGGCTGGAAGCAGAACTTTTAAAAAGGGGAAGCTGGGCTATTATCTAAAACAGGAGAGCACTGCTTCACATGACGGAAATCCCCGTCCAGCCATGTCAACACTACAACTTTCCCAGCTGTTTATTTCACGGAAACGTTGATGTTTCAGACGGGGATATCGGCTGGTTTGATGAGCATCAAAATAGACCTTCAACAAAATCACATACAAACACAGAGAGACAGAGACAGAAAGAGAGAGAGAGAGAGGCAGAGAGAAAGAGAAAGAGAAGAGAGAGAAGAGAGAGAGAGAGAGAGAGAGAGAGAGAGAGCGAGAGGCAGAGAGAGGAGAGCGAGAGCGAGAGGCAGAGAGAGAGCGAGAGGAGAGAGAGAGGCAGAGAGAGAGCGAGAGGCAGAGAGAGAGGCAGAGAGAGAGAGAGAGGCAGAGAGAGAGAGAGGCAGAGAGAGAGAGGAGAGAGAGAGAGAGAAGCAGAGAGAGAGAGAGAGAGAGAGACAGATACACACCACCAGCTTGTTGGAGATCTTGGCGATGACCAGGCCGAAGGCCAGGAGGTAGAGGCAGGGGTGGTTCTCAAACAGCTGACTGGACGACTTCTTGAAGATGATGAAGGCCAGCGTGAGGATGAGGCCGATGTGGAGGCCGGGGCTCAGCACGCTGGTGTCCTGGTGACAAAAAACAGAGGACATGATCAGCTCAGAGGCTGGACACCACATGGCCGTTCATCACCAGCTGTTCAAACAGGAAGTGGGGACGAGTGTTGGTGCTCATTTTTCTCGTTTACTTTTTGTATTGTCGTGCATGTTCATGCTTTATTATTATTATTATTATTATTATTATTATTATAATACAGAGGTTATGTTTGTGGTGAAAACAAGTAAGGTATGGAATTGGACAAAACTTAGAAGTTAGATTAGTTATTGGCCAAGGAACAGGTTTGGTTTATGGTGCTGTTCCGGACCCAGGGACATTTTTGGTGTGGCGGAGGTGTGCGGGCGGGCGGGAGGGAGGGAGGGAGGGAGGGAGGGAGGGAGGGAGGGTGTACACTAGGGGGACTCACGGCCACTGTAGATCCGTTCTTTCCCACTCCTCCGTTGAGGATGACGTGGAAGTAGTTGTAGCAGGAGTACAGCGCCCCGCCGATGATGCCCACAATGGGGAACATGTAGAGCTTCACCCCAAGGATCGGCAGCTGGCGGAGGAACACACATATATATTTGTAAACGGTTTATTTGATATATGCACATAAAGTGTGTGTGTGTGTGTGTGTGTTTGTTTTACCGTCGCTTGCCAGAGGCCGACGCCCCCAAACGCTGTCACCAGGTACATGGTGATGATGGCAAACTGCACCTCCGTGACGTCGACCCTGGAGGAAGATTGTTGCCGTTGTTTTTGACGTGGTCACATGACCACCCCTGGTTCCCCCCCACACACCGGCCGTGTCTCCGCGGTGAGGAAGCTTCCAGTCACCTCGACATGCCTGCTTAGGAAGCTTCCAGTCACCTCGACATGCCCGCTTAGGAAGCTTCCCGTCACCTCGACGTGCCCGCTTAGGAAGCTTCCCGTCACCTCGACGTGCCCGCTTAGGAAGCTTCCCGTCACCTCGACGTGCCCGCTTAGGAAGCTTCCCGTCACCTCGACGTGCCCGCTTAAGAAGCTTCCCGTCACCTCGACGTGCCCGCTTAGGAAGCTTCCCGTCACCTCGACGTGCCAGCTTAGGAAGCTTCCTTGTTCCAAGGAGCTACTTGTGAAAAAGCATTAGCTTTTTTTTCCCCAAGTCACGCTGGGTGAACATATTTTTACTAATCGGGAGGCAGCTGGTCGCATGTTCTTTATCAATTTAGCAAAAAAATATTGAAAGTAACACCACAGCAATCTTTTTGATAGATTTTTAAGTTAAGATAACGCTGCCCCCTAGTTCGTGGGGGACTGACTCTACAGTTGGACAAGTCCTACGTACACATTATGCCTTTCAAAGACAAACGTAAATCTACGTACCGAGTTACAACGCTTAGATTTTTTTAATATAAATATTAATGTCTAATTGTTTGTGTAGGCCTGCCGGTATGGGTGTACATTTTAACCCCACTGTGACACCAATTTTATTATTATTTATTATTTATAATTATGACAATACAGTGACAATAAAGGCATCTCATCCCTCTTATCTTATGACAGTACCCATTATATATATGAATCCAGCTCTATTAATTATTACCGACAGCATGTATTATTAAACCCAGCTACTTACAGGCCGAAGCGCAGGGTCCCAGAGACGTAGGTCTGCCAGTGGGCGCAGAAGAACATGAACATCCCGACGAAACCACAGAAGAAGATCCAGTCGGGATACCAGCCTATCCCGCACGATATACAGGATCCCACGGCAACAAAGACTGTCATGTGATGTGTTGTTGGGGGGGGAGGGGGGAAGAGAGACACAAGGGTCATTGACCTGGGAAAACCAGAAGTGCTCTGCAGTCGAAATGTAATGCAACAAAACAAGGAAAATGTCTATTTGACACAGGAAATCAAACTCCAAAAACTAACGTTAAAATTTGTGAAGTTGGATTCAGTCACGGCATGTATGACCCGAAAGTCTTTGATTCTACCGGACCTGTACAGACCAAAGAACAATCTAGAAGAGGACTTGAACTGAAAGAGACAAATGGGACATTCTGGGCAGTCATTATTTCTAGTGATGTGAGGAGGAGACACAATAGGGGACAGGCATGAGATAACCGTCTAGATCAGAGTTTCTTAAACTATGGGTCGGGGACCAAAATGGGACAATGCACAGAACACGCAGAAAGCTTAATAAAAAAACACCAAACTCTGGAGGTGCGCCTGTGTGCGGATCCCACAGACACTGAAATTGTCCTTTGGGTGCCGAGATGGAAACATAAAATCGCAGGTCATCCGTTAAGACAGACAGAAAACAAAACATGCCACTGATGGACCTCTCGTCTCACAAAGCGCGAGGCCCCCGGGAGGCCCGGCAGGCAGGTGGGTACCTGTGGAGACGGCATCACAGCCGTGGTCGAAGAGCTCTCCCAGAGCCGAGCTGCTGTTTGTGCGGCGGGCCTGCTTCCCGTCGATGGCGTCCAGCGACTGGTAGATGAACAGACCCAGGGCGCTGACGATGAGGGCCCATGCTGGAGCCTACAGAGACACAGACCGTTAGTCAGAGCGGACGACCCCTATGGGAGGGTCTCACAGCGTCTCTCACATCCCAAGTGGCCATCTTGGCGCTTTATCGCCATTTGGACTCAACCGCAGCGGGACGTCCGAAACATCGGAATGGAAGTACATTATTGTCCAATATCAGGCAACCCCTGAGCTGTATATTCAGCTTATACCACTGTTACCAACAATCATTATAGACTAGTTACTTTCCTCTATAAAGGTGATCGGTTGTTTATATCTTTCTGTGACACTTTGAGCGTATACATGTTGGATTTGACAGTTGATGTTATTGTTGGATTTCTAGCACATTGATCAGGATCAACTATTTAACAATGCTGTGGTACAAAATAAGAACAACAGTTTTGCTTTGTGATTCTAGAGTTTTCAGTCGAGTAACAAGATGGCAGATTTAACCTATTTTCCAGAACTTTCATCTCATCTTTCAAATCATCCTATTGGATAACATTGTGTTTCATCATGGGAGTCAAACACGTTCATAACAACAAACAAAAAAAAGGAAAAAAAAAGAAAAGAAGGGGAGAGTTCAAACAGAACAAACCAAACAAGTTATGAGTTCACTAGAACCAGACCAGCCTGGAGGCTCCCAGCAGGACCCCTCAGACCCGTGGTGGGAAATGATTTCCCAGACAACACGGTGAAGATAGAGAGGTAGGTGTGTGTGTGTGTGTGTGTGTGTGTGTGTGTGTGTGTGTGTGTGTGTGTGTGTGTGTGTGTGTGTGTGTGTGTGTGTGTGTGTGTGTGTGTGTGTGTGTGTGTGTGTGTGTGTGTGGTCTGAACAGGATGCAGCCAATCGGGCACTGAGAGCCGGTCGGTCTGAATGGAGTCGGCTTGAGCAACGCCACCTTTGACACAGTGGCCTCGCTGGCGTACCGTGACCAATGACCACCACCCGGTCCAACAATACCACTCTCTTCTTTAAGCACCCGTGTGTCCTGTGTGTCCTTGGTGTCTTGTGTGTCCTGAATTGTCTGTGTCCCTGGTGTGTGTGTGTGTCCCACACACCCTTGGATTTAACTGCTTCTTCAGTCGTAAGGCATCAAATAGTTTCTATGTGTGTAAATGTCAGTCAGTCAGTCAGTCAGTCAGTCAGTCAGTGAGAGAGAGAGAGAGACAGAGAGAGAGACAGAGAGAGAGACAGAGAGAGAGACAGAGAGAGAGACAGAGAGAGACAGAGAGAGACAGAGAGAAACAGAGAGAAACACGAAGACAGAGAGAGATTTGTGCTCACATGTGTACGCCTCTTGTTTGTTAGCACTAGTACGGAGAAAAACAAATCTGGGCCGACCGCAAACAGTCAGGCTGACCTCCGTGACCTGACTGGGTTCTGTGTGTGTGTGTGTGTGTCCTTGTAATTCAGATTCCCCATGCAGCTTGTCAAACCCCAGGCTCTTATGACTGCATGTAGGCCAAACATCAAATCGTCAGTGTTGTACATGGACACTTGGTCCTGTGACACGTGTCATCATCGTGAGGCTACGAGTGATGATAAGAGTGATGTGTTTCCCCCCAGACGGACTTTGGGTTGGTTTCATAAGAGTCACACCACACGTGGACGGACCCGATTACAAGCACCTCCACACCCAGATAAAGATAAAGACACACACACACACACACACACACACACACACACACACACACACACACACACACACACACACACACACACACACACACACACACACACACACACACACACACACACACACACACACACACACACACACACACACACACACACACACACACACACTGTGTGCTCTCTTAGAGCACCCCACACACACACACCTTCTAGCCTGCTGACTAGTATAATAAGAACAATAATATTAATAATAAGAACAATAATAATGGAATAGTAGGCTAGTTGGAGTGCTTGAAACTGCCAGGCCCTACAGGTGGTCCATCACAACATGCCAGCAGGTCACATAGTCCAGTAGTGGGTTAAGATCCAGTAGAGGGTTAACCCTAACCCAGTGTGTCCAGTAGAGGGTTAACCCTAACCCAGTGTGTCCAGTAGAGGGTTAACCCTAACCCAGTGTGTCCAGTAGAGGGTTAACCCTAACCCAGTGTGTCCAGTAGAGGGTTAACCCTAACCCAGTGTGTCCAGTAGAGGGTTAACCCTAACCCAGTGTGTCCAGTAGAGGGTTAACCCTAACCCAGTGTGTCTAACCCAGTACTGGACACAACAAAACACGTTATAGTCCCATAAAGACTTACACACGATACACTGCCAATAGAGCACCGGGCTCCGACCAACAGGTCCCCGCATGTTGTCTCACACACACACACACACACACACACACACACACGCACACGCACGCGCGCGCGCGCGTCCCGGGGACCCAAACCTCGGAGCCCACCCACCCACCGACCGACTCACCTCCTCCCGGGCCGAGGGGCAGTAGTAGACCAGCACCATGGTGGACAGCACGTTGACCAGGAGCCCCACGATGGTCAGGGTGTTGGGCGCCACCCATGTGGGCACCTGCTGCACCAGCCAGTTCCAGTAGAGCTGGCACGGCGGCTCCAGCAGGGAGCGGCCGGCCGCGCTGTACGTGTGGTCCTCCAGGCGCCGGAGCTGGGCGGCCGACAGCGGCTCCGGCCACCAGGCGGGCGGCATCGTCACGGGCCTCCTCTCGGTGACCCCCCCGGCGGTGCTCCTTCCTCCTCCTCCTCCTCCTCCTCCTCCTCCTCCTCCTCCTCCTCCTCCTCCTCCTAAAGCCTCGTCCCACGAACCTCGACCTTCTTCTTCTTCTTCTCCTTCTTCTCTGTCAGCGTCGTCGCGTCCACCGGGGCGGAGCAGCAGCAGCAGCAGCAGAACTCTACCGTCGGGGAGACATGTTGTTCCGGAGGTGTCGTGAGGATGTCGTGATGATGATGATGTCTTCCTCCCCGCAGCACGGATCGAGTTACGGTTCAACCGGAAGCAGCCCGGGCTCCCGGAAGGGAACGCCGAGCTGTCGGCCGAGACATTCAAACGCTTAAATGTGGTTCTTCTTCTTCTTCTTATTATTATTATTATTATTGTTATTATTATTAATATTTATTATTTACGTTAATTGTTCGTTGTCCGTATTATAATTTTGGACGCACCTTTACAGTTAATCATGGGCCTAATAGTAATTCATAATTTTTCATCCAAACTAATTACAATATTTTTGTATTAAAAGTCTATATATATCTAAAGCCTATATATATTATTATATATATATATAATGTATATTATTATATAATATATATAATATATATTATTATATATATATATAATGTATATTATTATATAATATATATATATAATATCTATATAATTCAAAGCTATGCATGCTTCATAACAAACAAACAAAAACGTACAGAAAGATGCTCATTACGAGACATGGTGCAATATGTTTTTATTCTATGAAATGTAATTACATAGGCAATGCATGTGCAATACACACATTACTGAACCGGATTGATTGCTTGACCATGACTTGATAAAACCCCATGCAGAAGAATCCCCCGGTGGACAGTGTGTATACCTTACTCCCATGGGTCATTCCTCAGGTGTTACACCTGGAGGCCTGACCCGCCACTAGTTAACACGTACACCTGCGTGTTCCTATACCCTCCAGGCCTACCCACCCGTCTTCAAGACAACATATCATTTAGCCTTCATCTCCGTGGCAAATGTTATACTTTATACTTTTTTTTAAATTACATTTCAAAAATTCAGCAGCCCACCAAGAACCACAGCAACACATGAGGTGATTACGTGAGCCCAATCGTTTTCACACACACACACACTTTTGTTTTTCTTTACATACATTGCAGTTTAAAAGCAAGAAGCCTAACGCATCTGGTCTGAAACAGGCCGTTGGCAAAACCAGAGGCGACATCTCTACGGTGGCTAGCTATCGTTTCCAATGAGCACACGGCACGTCAGAAGACCAGAAGCAGAACCCCCCACCACACCCACATCTCCCACTTCGACAACCTACACACGTGTGCAAGTACACACACACACACATTTGTACACTCTTTTGTCCTTCTATCCTCCCGGCAGTAAACACCCCCAACACGCCCCACCCAAATGTGTCCGGAGGCCGGGTGGTGGCTCCTCGTCCCTACTTCTCCTGCTCCGCCATCTTAGCCTCGTTCATGTACTGGTTGATGAGATGGAGGGGCACCCCTCGCTGCATCATCTCCAACAACGTGAAGCCTCCTGCAGGGGCCACAGCAGAGCACACTCAACACAACTGCTGCATGGGGAGGGGGGGAGGGAGAGAGAGAGAGAGAGAGAGAGAGAGAGAGAGAGAGAGAGGGGGGACTACGGAGAGAGAGAGAGAGAGAGAGGGGGGGGACTATGGGAGAGAGAGAGAGAGAGAGAGAGAGAGAGAGGGGACTACGGGGAGAGAGAGAGAGAGAGAGAGAGAGAGAGAGAGAGAGAGAGAGAGGGGACTACGGAGAGAGAGAGAGAGAGAGAGAGAGAGAGAGAGGGGGGGGGACTACGGGAGAGAGAGAGAGAGAGAGAGAGAGAGAGAGAGAGAGAGAGAGAGGGGGGGACTACGGGGAGAGAGAGAGAGAGAGAGAGAGAGGAGAGAGAGAGAGAGAGAGAGAGAGAGAGAGAGAGAGAGAGAGAGAGAGAGGGGGGGGACTACGGAGAGAGAGAGAGAGAGAGAGAGAGAGAGAGAGAGAGAGAGAGAGAGAGAGAGAGAGAGAGAGAGAGAGAGAGAGAGACTACGGGGAGAGAGAGAGAGAGGGGGACTACGGGGGGAGAGAGAGAGAGAGAGAGGAAGGGAGAGAGAAGGAGGAAGGGAGGGAGAGAGAGAGGGGGGGAGACTACAAGAGACAGAGAGAGGGAGAAAAGAAGGGAGAGGGGGGGGGACTACGGGAAGAGAGAGAGAGGGAGGAGAGGAAGGAAGGGAGAGAGAGAGGGGGGAGACTACAAGAGACAGAGGGAGGGGGAGGGAGAAAGGAAGAGAGCAGGGAGACTATGACAGAGTGGGAGAGAGCGATGGGACAGGGGGAGAGAGATGGGGGAGACTATGAGAAAGCGAGGGGGAGAGAGAGAGAGGGGTGGAGCAAGATGTCTGAGTGGGGTTAAGGGTCATGTTTGTTGGGAAAGAGGAGGGGGGGGGGGGGTTGGTTATCCTATGACAAAGTGATTAGATTAAATGATACAGTAGTGTAAAGTCGTCACTCTGGTGGATTTGAAGGGAGGAGAAGACATTGTAAAGAAAGAGGGGACTATATCCGCTAGCCTCCGTGGTCGGTCACGTATACAGGCCTCTGAGACCACTCAAGAGATGGGCAGAAGAGCAGGGAGAATCAGAAGCAGTATCGCAGCAGACAAAGAGAAGATGCTGAATCCAATGCCCGACCTATGTCTACAAGATGCCTAATCTCTGTCTAGAACTACAAGATATTATAACTAGAGGGCCCTCAGTAGAGCGCATTCCTCCGCCACAACAAAAGGTCTCCTGGGAACGATTCAGATCCCAATCTGTTGCAAAAAATCAAATCAACCTTGGCCGACGGCGGAGGTAATCCTTCTGAAGCAGGCTGTAGTCTTACGTCACACAGTGTCATGACCTTACCTTACTTTACCCCCGGGCACATGAGGGCCTTTTAGAAACCCCCAACTGAACATTTGGTCATGCATGAGATCGGTGGTTAAGGGAAACCATCGGCATCAAAAAGACCTTTGTCTATGCATACACTATAACAGCATACAGACATACAACTCATGCAAACATGCACATGTGGTGTGTGTCACACACAGTCCCATGACTGATAAACGGATGGTTATAGACTGACATAAGCTTCATATGCCATAACCATATGAAAGCTTACCTTTGAATGAACATACATTCACAACTCTTGACTTTGGACTGGGGGGAGAAGAGAAGACGGGTTAACATAATGCTTACATGAAGAGTTACATGCACACGCATCTCCACACAAGTCTGTGTATTTGTGTGTGTGAGTTTACCAGCGAGGACACATTGCCTCTAAACACAGCTAACACAAGAGAAACCATATTGTGGAGTGTGTGTGTGGTGGCTGGCTGGTTGAAGCAGCCTCACCTGGCCCTGAGTCAGGCTGATTAGGCTCTGGGGCTGCTGGGTGAGGCTGCACACAGGATGAACCAGCCAGCACCACACACACACACACACACACACAAGCTTTGGCATATTGCCAACTTGCATCAACTGGTTTGTACAGGATCTACCTGTTGGATGAGTTCAGCAGAGCCACGTAGTGGCAGTGGAAAGGTATATATGAAGAGGCACAGTGTGGATGTATCTGAACAAGATGAATGAGATGGTTGGTCGTGTGAAGGGTGAATTTAGGAGCTGGTAATGCTGTGGGATTCTCAGATGTGATATATTATGATGTGAACTTCACACAATGGAGTGAATTATTAGGATTCCTGTGTCATAATAACTCTCCTGTTTGCTTTACAAGTTCAGATACTTACTTACACACCAACGGCTACAGGGTGTGTCCTGTCTCACACACACACACACACACACACACACACACACACACACACACACACATACACACACACACACACACACACATACCTAACCCGAGGCAACAGTGTCTCACAGAGAGACTGGCTGGTTTCCCCGAAAGCCTAAAATGTCCGTTTTTTGAACACAGACCTTTTTCTTTCAAGAGTAATGGAACAACCTGACAGATTGAATACATTTGAATAAATAAACAATTACCTAATAGACCAAAACCCAGAACTAGTGCAACCCGGCGGTGAAGTAGGCACTCCCATTTCTATCCATATAATTTATATAAAATCTGTATAAAGCGCCAATGAAATCATAAAAAAGATTGACGTTGGGGAAACCATCGGACAGATGATGGGTGGTCTGTTACTTAAGGTAAACGTAAGGGTTGCAAGTTTAGGTTTTGTTTCTTGGGAAGCAGCTTGTATGATGTACACTAAAGCGACTATAGAATGTGTGATGTAAAATCCATGTGTAGCTTTAATTTCCTTTCCTTCCTGTACTCTGTACTCTCCTATGAATAGCCTCTTCTTTACCTTGGGGACTTAACTAACTAACCGGTGAAGATTAAATCAAATGCTTTATTACTCCACTAATCAGTCAACTTTCCATAATTTGAGTAAAGGCGGGAAACCTGTGTTAAAAAGACTCTGTAAGTCCATGTTCAGGGCTCAATCTACTAGAGAGGAGACTGGCGTATGCAGACATTAGTTATTTTTATTTTTATTAAATATTGTGTGGGCTAGTTTACATTTAGAAGGCTCATCTGTCCTAGACACAATATCTTATAGGGAAATCGGCAGGACAAACGAGACACTCTTGTTGAGGCTTTATGAAAACCAGACCACCGAGACGCCAGCTTAGGGAGATGCCACGACCCCCCCTGCATTCTACACACTCACCTTTGACCTCCAGCTTGCACTCCACCTGGGCCTGGCCGAGGTCATTGATGGCCTTACAGGTGTACAGGCCGCCGTCGTAGGGGTTGGGCTTGCGGACCTCCAGGGTGCACACCCCCTGGTTGCTGAACATGCGGTAGCGTGGGTCGTCGATGATGGCGATCTTGTTCTTCATCCAGATCACTTTGGGCTGCAGTTGCCCCCGGCGACCAGACGGGACAACAAAAAACTAATCAGAACCAATCCCCATGGGAACAACGTTCCATTAGCCTGCGTCATGGCAACAACACGACATTGGATGACATCATTGTCTTCACATGGATTCTCAGGGAATAAATACAATTCATTGCCTGGTGAAAATGGGAGGCCAAAAGGACGATAATTATTAAGGATTAAGGATTATTTGCAATAGAAAAAAGTATGCAATTGTAAACACCTTCACTCACTGTTATATCTTATTATTTTATATAAATAACCAAAAAAGACGCGAAATAAGGTATCAGGCTTTTCCAGGTATGACGTTTAAAGCCAGTAATCAAAGAATCACGTCATCTTATGTCATGTAATGTAATGTCATGTTACGTAATGTAATGTCATGTAATATCATGTCATGTAACGTCATGTGATGTCATGTAACGTAACGTCATGTGATGTCATGTAACGTAACGTCATGTGATGTCATGTAACGTAACGTCATGTGATGTCATGTAACGTAACGTCATGTGATGTCATGTAACGTAACGTCATGTGATGTCATGTAACGTAACGTCATGTGATGTCATGTAACGTAACGTCATGTGATGTCATGTAACGTAACGTCATGTGATGTCATGTAACGTAACGTCATGTGATGTCATGTAACGTAACGTCATGTGATGTCATGTAATGTAGTGTTTTGGAGACCGACCCGTGGGTTGGCGCGGACGCTGCAGTTCAGCGTGGCGTTGTAGCCGGCCACGGCGAACGTGTTGATCAGCGGCTGCGTGAAGCTCGGGGGCTCCGTGAAGTCGCGGTCGATGTACTCGGGCGTCTTCAGATGCAGACCTGCGGGGGGAGGAAGGGGAGAGGAAGGGGGTTGTGCATGATACACGCGCTGAGCTGTATCATGACGGGAGTCCCCGGCGTGGGACAGACAACACAGAGGTCCTTTAAATCATATGATAACGAGAGACGCCAGAGGCATCGTCCAAGGACCTGTCAGTCATATCTTCTACGAGGGTTTCTTTGGTCTGTGCCGCAAACCCATTTATTCGTTGCGTATAAATGTAGGACGGAAATAAATCCCAGCCTACATTTTACGGTGAAACATATCACTGACAGTTCCCTTGACGTACCCTTCACTGAATATTAAAGACACAATGACACAATGTTTCCTTGGAGAGTTGTCCACACAAAAAGGATTTCGCTGTATTTGGAAATACAGCAGCACTCAATAGGGTCAAAGGTTAAGTGAGGATAGGTCCACAGTTAACGTCAAATGGCAGTGGGATCCAAGGGACTGAGAGGGAGGAGAGGGAGAGAAGTTCAGTCATTTGTTAAAAACAAACGCCTTCTGATCCAGTGGTTCTCAATCTCCGGGTCGGGAGCCATCGTTGGGTATATGGGGTCACGGGAGATTGTTGCCAAGTAAGCTCTAGATATTTGTTGATATATTTTGGTTTAAATGTATTTATATTACAGGAAGATGTTGAAAGGGTTTAAGCGATGTAAGGGGAAGGCAAACAAACAGTTTGAAGTTTGGGTCGCGAGAATTGACCTAAAAGTGGGAGTTACAGGCTTAAAAAAGGGTTGGGACTGGATCGCGAACCACCGATCTAAACTATCAAGTCCCCAGCTAACATTCTCTCGTCGCTGTACCTTCTTTGACGATGAGGGCGCTGTCCTTGGTCTGCGTGGCGCATTGGCTGAGGCCACACATGTTCTCCGAGTAGATCCTGAAGAAGTACTCGTTGCCCACCACCAGCTCTGTGATGGTGATGCACGTGCGGTGGTAGTGCTCCACACAGGTGTACCATTCCTGTGGTACGTGTCAGACATAGCACGTTAAGGGAGGACGTGGACGGAAAATGCACGAGGGAAAAGCCAAGATGGTCCGTACCATGGTCTTCTTGTCCGCCTTCTGGATGGTGTAGCCGGTGATGGGGGCGTTGCCGTTGTCCTTGGGAGGGCTCCAGTCCAGAGCCACGTTTCCTCCCCACACCTCTTCGATGTTCACCGCTTGGGGAGGCCCGGGCAAGTCTACACAAGAAGAGAAGGTGGAGGAAGTTGTGTTTTGGCACAATGTAGAGCCATTTGTAACCCCGATATACCGCTACATTACAACCAATCAAGGTCACGAAAAGACGGTGGCAATATAAGGATGTGGGTGTATTGTATTGCGGCTGTTGAGCCATCTTGCGCTGAATCTCCTTTCCTTTTACACTTTTTATCGGCGGGAGAATGGACAGAGATAGGAAAGTGGGTTGAAAGCATGAAGGAGCATTAGAGGTCGAACCTGGGCCACTACCAGGCGTATCACCTAAGAGTGGTCAGCGTGTTAGCGTTTTAGCCAGCCAACCTGAAGACTCCTCTGCTTACCGACGACTTGGATGTCAAGAATGGCGGTGTCCGTGTGGTTCTCCACCTGCACCGTCATGTCGTACTTCCCGGAGTGGCTGCGCTCGGCTTTGCGGATGAAGATGATGCTGTCGCAGTCCGTGTTGCGGATGTTGACGAGGATGGGGTCGACGGGCTGCCCGTCTTTCAGCCAGGAGACCTTGGGCCTGGGTTTACCCTGGAAAGAGGAGGATCAAGTTCAGAGACAGAGCATGGAAACAGATGGAAGATCGATAGGACCCAAAAAACACAAGGGGTTCCTGTACCAGGAAGGGAACCACCAGGTTCACGGCCTCGCCGACCCTCCGGGTGAAAGTCTGCTTCAGGTGCCGCGGAATCCGGATTTTGGGTGGTTCTGTAATGTGCGTTTTGACCAAAAAGAAAACCATCTCGTTAATGTATTTCATTTAGACAGGAAGTCATTTTCAAAACTAAGTATATAGTATAGGGCGGCAGTATCTCAGGAGGTAGAGCGGGTTGTCTGGCACCCGGAGGGTTGCTGGTTCGATCCCCCTGCTCCTTCTTCTAGCCAAGTGTCGTGGTGTCCCTGAGCAAGACACCCTAACCTTAACTGTTCCTGCCAGCTGGCTGTCTCCACGTCTGACACCGTATGAATGGGTGACCGTGAGGAAAAACTTGTTACACGCTTTGGTTCAAAGCGCTGTATAAATCTATTTACCACTTAATAGTAGTTTCAGATATTGGACTCTCTTGTTAATGTGCTTCCACACGGCCCCAGAGGCTCCAGAGCGTCTGTACACACACGTACAACACACAGTTGGTATGTATGAGGCGTGAGACGTACCGATGACTTCCTTGACCAGGATACAGTGCTGAATGGTGCGTGGCGTGCTGGAGCCGGCGGCGTTGATGGCCTTCACCCGGACCAGGATCTTCACCATGGTGGGGAGCCCTGTGATGGTGTACTTGGTCTTATCCGTCAGCTCCTTGTTGGCCGATATCCACTCGTCCGCTGTGGAGCACAGCGTCACGGTGAGTGGGGCCAATTCTGACTTTATACAATTCCTTATATCCAAATAATAACGTCATAATATCATTCCTTACTTTATTACTAGCTCATGAGCCTTTGCACCTGTGAGATAGCTCCATAAAACGTTAGTTAAAGTTATTTGTATGGCTCTGCAGACCAGAAGTCTGATACTGCAGATTCCTTCACCTTCCGTCCCTCCCCTCACCTTGTAGCTGCCCACTGCTCAGAATACTGAAATGGGTTAAATGCAGAGAAACTCATTTCACTGTGTGTGGGCTTTGTGTACACGTGTGTGACCAATAAAGAGGATTCAAATCCTCCAGTTAACCTAACCTATTTGATGTTACTGCGTACAATGTACGATGTGTTCTTAAAGGGGATGTGTTCCCCTTCAACAATGTACACACGTTGTTCCTCTGAAGACTCTGGGTACATTCTGCCAGCGCCTCTTCCCATAATCCTGGACTGCTAAACCAAGCGCTTTGTCTCACGGCAAATCACTCTACTATGACGACTCATCATGGATTACGTCTGTGTTTATGCAGGTTTGAGAACCCCCCTGTCTTACTTCCTTCCACACAGTACTCCACCAGGTATCCGTCCAGGCCGGCGGCGCCGATGGCGTCAGGCGGACGCCACTTCATGGTCACGGTGTCGTCCGTGACGTCGTCCACCACCAACATGGTGGGTTCGCTGGTCACGGCTGCGTGGATCCGTAACGCAAACACACATCGGCTGTGTTAGAATAAGTCCACTAGCATACAACTAATGCATATATATTTACACACTATATCCCATGATGCATAGCGGTTTTCGTTGTCATCAGATTCACCCCATAAAGATTCTTCCGGCACTTAAGGGTTGTTGTCACGGCGTACCGTCTAACGCACGTCAGGTCGATGGATTCCTGCCGCATAGTTAGTGTCTGAATTAGACCATACTTATTCCCTAAATAGTGTTCACTATTCACGGAGAATAGGGAGGGGACCGAGTGAGCCACATTGAAGCCACAGAGGCAAAACCATTGTTCCGCCCAGCGGGTGGGGAGATAAAAGGGGCCAGGATTACCATCCTTCACTGTGACCCAAAGTGTGCTGCCATTATGGGCGCCTGTCTCCATGGCTGGTATGTCATCATCAGATCTCATTAGAGCCCCGGAGCTGCAGGCTATTCTTAAACGGTGAATCATGCTTAACTCCCATTGAACTGAACCCCTATGGCAGGCCGGCCTCCTAAACCCTAATCCACAGATGATTTGGCAGCCATTAGAAAGACATACTGAATATCCCCCAAAGCCTTGGCGTGTCCACTTGGAGGTCGCGGTCAGAGGGCCTCGGATGGTGCAGTGCGGGGAGCAACAGCTGCACCACGGGGGGGCTGGGGGCTGGGGGGGCTGGGGGGGCTGGCGTTGTTACCAAGGGCAGATCAAGCCCCTTCTTAGACCCGGTCCATAAACACCACCCCGGGGTCTGGACACTTTTAACATTTGGCCCGTTGTTACGAAACAACTGCCGGATAAACAGCAAGTAGCATCACAGAGGGAGCGGCGGTCGGTTCATAGCATCTGTGGCCAAGCAGACGGGGACCTCGGGGAAGACTTAGCGGTACTTACCGAGAGGAACGAAGGCTTTGGACGGCTCGCTGGGCTTGGACACGCCGATGGCGTTGACGGCAAAGATGCGCACCTCATACGGCACGCCTTCGATCATCTTCTTGGGCTCGAAAGTCGTCTCCTTGATCAGGTCAAAGTTCAGCCGCATCCACCGGGAGCTCTGTTTCTTCTTCCGTTCCACAAAGTAGCCTTTAAAAGAAGCAGACCCGTGAATGACCAGGACAGGTGGGACTGGTCATTGTGACCACCGCCATGTGGAATGTTTACCTAAGATGGGCGAGCCGCCATCGTAGAGTGGTGGTTCCCAGGTCATAGAGCACCAGTCGCCACCCACCACAGGGACCAACGGGGCTTCCGGAGGGTCCGGGATGTCTAGATGAGGTTCACATGAACAGGAAGATCCCCGCTTACCTCAGAGTCTTTATCAATCTATTAATGAAGACTCAAGAAGATTCATAGTTCACGCTCAGGTGACTCCGCCATTGTCACTGACCTACGACCTTGACCTTGACACTGGCGGTGGCCTCGCCCGCCTCGTTCTGCAGGACGATCTTGAAGTTGCCAGAGTCCTCCCGCTCCGTCACCTCGATGGTGAGGCTGGTGTGGTCGCCGTACGTTTCGGCGTGCACACGGTGGCCGGACTCCAGAATGACCTGAGACAGAGACAGAGACAGAGAATGACACGTATAAGCTTTGAGAAAAGGTGTCCTAACGGTTACAACAAACGTGTGGAGTTAGAAGTGAGGCGACTGACTCTCTCCCCCTTCATCCACACCACCCGGGGTGCCGGCTCTCCGCTGATGGGGATCTCCAGACGCAGCTTATTTCCCGCCACAATCGTCACCGTGTTGTCCGGGAAATTCAACGTGTCCAAGTGGACCCTCGGGGGATCTGGAACAACAAAAACGTAAATTAAACTTCAAAAACAGCGAGAACCGAATGAGATTTTAATTAGAGATTAAACATCTGGTGTTTCTCAACTGGAGACCAAATACTGTATATTAAGTACTGTGATACTTATGAGGGACGTGCCGATAATGTGTATTTTGGCAGACAGGCTCTGGGAGTATCCCTCCAGGACGAAGGTGTAGTCCCCGGCGTCGTGCAGAGACGTGGCCCCCACCTCCAGGCGGTGGTTCCTGTGAAGTAGCTGACGGTGAACAGTGACCACTATTGACCCTCCGCTTGTAGACTCCGCTTTACATTGTTGTTATGCAATATGAGAGAGAGAGTGACAGAGAGAGAGACAGAGAGACAGAGAGAGAGAGACAGAGACAGAGAGAGAGAGAGAGAGAGAGAGAGAGAGAGAGAGAGAGAGAGAGAGAGAGAGAGAGAGAGAGAGAGAGAGAGAGACAGAGACAGAGACAGAGAGAGAGAGAGAGAGAGAGAGAGTACTTGGCTCTGTGCAGGATGTTGATGCGGTCGTTGGCCTGGATCAGCTGCCCGTTGCGGTACCAGCGTCCCGGGACATTACCCGGGAAGATCTCACAGTGCAGCTTCAGAGGCTCGCCCAGCTTGACCGTTATGTCCTGCAGGTCCTGGAAGATCTTCAAGGGCTTCACTGGAGCCGACACACAAGACACCCGGCTACCGGTTACCGTTTCACAGCCCAAGCGGGGAACGACACAAGAGAAAAGCGTAGGGAGAGCACAGAGCGCTACGTACGGTCCACCTGCACGCGGGCTTCAGATGTGCCCCCGGTGGCCATGACGGAGTACACGCCGGAGTCTTCCTTGGAGGCGTCGTCGATGACCAGGAAGTGCTTGGTGCCCTCGCTCTTCACGCGGTACCGCGACCGCACGCCCGTCGGGATCTCCACGCCGTTTTTCATCCTGAGGGGAATGGGGATTCAGGAACAGTGGACGGATGACACATTCGTCAACAGCAGCAAATTTGTCAGTTGGTCGCAATTAAAATTCACCCCAGAACAGGTAACCCAGTATAACCCCAGGTATAACCCCAGGTATAACCCCAGGTATAACCCCAGGTATAACCCCAGGTATACATCTTTGGAAACCATGACAACTCAATGCTTTCCATTTCCCCACCCAGCTATCATTTAGGCTATGTCCAAAATCACTCCCTGCTCCCTACATAGTGCACTATATAGTTAGTTCACCATTTTGTATGTGCTGTCCGAATGTATAGTGAGAATTATTATACCCAATATAGTGCACTAATCGCATCCCACCACACATTGTGAAAAGTTGCGTACAACTGATGGTCACTAACCCAGCATATATCCCATCATGCAATGACGTCATTAACGTGTTTTAATGACATAGTCCTCTACATTGAACTACTAGAGAGGGAGTAGGGAATGAGGGAAGGATGTCACTATATAGTCCTCTACATTGAACTACTAGAGAGGGAGTAGGGAATGAGGGAAGGATGTCACTATATAGTCCTCTACATTGAACTACTAGAGAGGGAGTAGGGAATGAGGGAAGGATTTCACTATATAGTCCTCTACATTGAACTACTAGAGAGGGAGTAGGGAATGAGGGAAGGATTTCACTATATAGTCCTCTACATTGAACTACTAGAGAGGGAGTAGGGAACGAGGGAAGGATTTCACTATATAGTCCTCTACATTGAACTACTAGAGAGGGAGTAGGGAACGAGGGAAGGATTTCACTATATAGTCCTCTACATTGAACTACTAGAGAGGGAGTAGGGAACGAGGGAAGGATTTCACTATATAGTCCTCTACATTGAACTACTAGAGAGGGAGTAGGGAACGAGGGAAGGATTTCACTATATAGTCCTCTACATTGAACTACTAGAGAGGGAGTAGGGAATGAGGGAAGGATTTCACTATATAGTCCTCTACATTGAACTACTAGAGAGGGAGTAGGGAATGAGGGAAGGATTTCACTATATAGTCCTCTACATTGAACTACTAGAGAGGGAGTAGGGAACGAGGGAAGGATTTCACTATATAGTCCTCTACATTGAACTACTAGAGAGGGAGTAGGGAACGAGGGAAGGATTTCACTATATAGTCCTCTACATTGAACTACTAGAGAGGGAGTAGGGAACGAGGGAAGGATTTCACTATATAGTCCTCTACATTGAACTACTAGAGAGGGAGTAGGGAACGAGGGAAGGATTTCACTATATAGTCCTCTACATTGAACTACTAGAGAGGGAGTAGGGAACGAGGGAAGGATTTCACTATATAGTCCTCTACATTGAACTACTAGAGAGGGAGTAGGGAACGAGGGAAGGATTTCACTATATAGTCCTCTACATTGAACTACTAGAGAGGGAGTAGGGAACGAGGGAAGGATTTCACTATATAGTCCTCTACATTGAACTACTAGAGAGGGAGTAGGGAACGAGGGAAGGATTTCACTATATAGTCCTCTACATTGAACTACTCAACATAGTCATGGTTTCTTCCCCGCAAATTCTAGGTTTATCCACCCAACTAAACCAATATGGCCGTGGGTTGACCCTTGGTGGTAGATACCATTTGACAGGGGCGCCTTCCTCGGACACCTCGCACTCCAGCTCGATACGCTCGTTCACCGTCGTCGTCACGGCCTCGATGCTCTTCACAATTTTCACCGGTAACTCTGGGGGGAGACGAAGGGGAGACCACCACCATCCAACCGTCACGTTTTAAAAACAGGATAATAATCTCTGTCTACGTATCTGTCTAACATGGACGTCTACACGTACTTTAGCTTCCCTGGTTGGAGACGATACGGAGGAAACATCTTAAGAAGTTAACTCAATTAATTCCGATTGTCCAATATAATAGCAGAGTTAGATAAGTGAACCTGAGGTTCAGTCTCGAGAGCGAACACTAAAGCTAAACTTGTGTGTGCGCAGTTAGTGGTGATATGAAGACGAGGGTGACATCAACAACACAGTAAAACAAACCATCAAACTAATAAACTTAACGCCCCAGAAAACAAAAACCGAACATTTAAAATCAAATAAAAATTATAAAAATCTATAAATATATAGCTTAGTATTTTAAATAATTGATATTTATTTCAATGGTTGTTTATAAAAGTGTCTTGAGGATTGCTATACAATTGTGTTGTCCTTGTACAATGACAATAAAGGCATTGTGATGAACTGGTTCTGATTGGCTGGTCAGCGAGGCCGACCTTTGACGAACAGCTCGGTGGTACACTTCTCGTCGCCCGCGGCCACGGAGTAGGCGGCGTCGTCCAGCATGGAGCAGTTGTTGATCACCAGGATCCTCTGGGTGCCCTTGTGCTCAAAGATGTACCTGGACAAGGGGGAGAACCGGGAACGTTACACCGCTCTGGGGAGGAACCTTAAAGAGGGACAACCTTAAAGAGGGACAACCTTAATGAGGGGGAACCTTAAAGAGGGACAACCTTAGAGGGGGGACACCGCCATGCCACACGCCTCTGTTCTCTACTATAAAGACTTCAAACGGTGGCGCTCTGCCACAAGAAAACTTGTGTTGTTGTACAATCGCTCTCTCTCTCTCTCTATAAGTTGAGAGAGGGGGGGTAGAGAGAAGGGAGAGAGAGAGAGAGAGAGAGAGAGAGAGAGAGAGAGAGAGAGACCAGGGGGGGGGGGGGGGGGGGAGGGAGACAGGGAGAGAGAGAGACAGAGACAGAGACCGAGGGGGGGGGGAGAGAGGGAGACAGGGCGAGAGAGAGAGAGACAGGGAGAGAGAGAGAGACAGAGACCAGGGGGGGGGGGGGGGAGGGAGACAGGGAGAGAGAGAGACAGAGACAGAGACAGAGACCGAGGGGGGGAGGGAGAGAGGGGGGCAGGGAGAGAGAGAGAGAGACAGGGAGAGAGAGAGAGAGACAGAGACCGGGGGGGGGGGGGGGAGGGAGACAGGGAGAGAGAGAGACAGAGACCGGGGGGGGGGGGGGGGGGGAGGGAGACAGAGAGAGGGAGAGACAGAGACAGAGGGGGGAGAGAGAGAGACAGGGACTATCATCTAGTCCTTTTTCGGAATCGGACCGATGAAGAATGCAAATCCTGGACCAATGATTTCACTGGATATAATATTATATAATATTTAAATATTCTAACAATGTATATTATTATAATAAGAACGACTGATTCTAGAATGTGTGGCCAAAAAGGCAGCTTGAAATTATTCTATGGAACTTGGGATCACATGAGCCATGAACCCTCCCATCGCAGCGCGTCAGGTGTGGGTGAACATGCACGCATTTCCAGGGGGGTGGGGCTACACAGGGAGGGGTGGGGCTACACAGGGAGGGGTGGGGTCATGCTAGGAGGGGTGGAGTCACACCAGGAGGGGTGGGGTCACGCCAGGAGGGGTGGAGTCACGCCAGGAGGGGTGGGGTCACGCCCGGAGGGGTGGGTCACCCACAAGGGCGGGGTATGCCAGGAGGGGTGGGGTCACACCTGGAGTCTATGCGATGATAAAACAACTGAATGAACAGACTTACTTCCTATGACTTAAGGTCGGCAGTGGAGCCAGAATAGGGCAACAGCCGGCCAACAGGAAGTGTGCAGATAGTGAATATAGCAGACAGGCAGAAGTGCCATGACATAGCATGACACCGCAGGCAGACAGACAGACAGATAGACAGACAGACAGACAGATTACAGAGAGACATCATGCCTGGATGGATATGTAGTCACCCTACATGTCGCAACCAAAAAGTTGAGAGACAGAGAGAGAGAGAGAGAGAGGAGAGAGAGAGAGAGAGAGGAGAGGAGAGAGAGAGAGGAGAGGAGAGAGAGAGAGAGAGGAGAGAGAGAGAGGAGAGAGAGAGAGAGAGAGAGAGAGAGAGAGACAGGTAGTGGACTCGACCATAACCTCTGAGATGGCTTTAGTGTGGTACAGCTTTGAATTGAGACTTGTATGCAAAGGCTGGATGTATTCAGATCATTTCATAATGTGTCCTCTCAGAATGCCTTCAAAGCATCACTTTAAACAGATGATTGGACTTAATAGTTTACTTTATACTATCCTTTTTCATATACTATTCAAGGGGTGTAAATATAATGTGTACACATTTTTTAACAAATATCTATTTACTCCATTCGCCCCTCAGGGACTATCTATCTATAATATAATATCTATATCTATGTATCGACAAAAGTGTGTTTCAAAGCCCCACTAAAGACACTACAATGAGGCATGGATATTGTCCTACACACAGGAGACAGAATGTGGTTAATGGCAGAGATCGACAGAACAGTGACATCTCAGCGATGTCATACAGTAACGTCATACAGCGATGTCATACAGCGATGTCATACAGCGATGTCATACAGCGATGTCATACAGCGATGTCATACAGTGACGTCATACAGTGATGTCATACAGCGATGTCATACAGTGACGTCATACAGTGATGTCATACAGAGATGTCATACAGTGAGAAAGAGGGAGAGAGAGAGACAGAGGGGGGGGGGGAGAGAGGGGGAGAGACAGGGGGAGCTAGGAGAGAGAGAGGGAGAGAGAGAGAGGAGGGAAGCTAGAGAGAAACAGAGACAGAGGGGGAGTGAGAGAGAGAGACAGAGGGGGAGAGAGAGACCGTGAGACAGAGAGGCTGAGAGAGATGGGAGAGAGACAGAAACAGCGGGAGAGAGAGAAAGAGAGAGGGAGAGAGGGGACCTTCCCCTCAGTTTAGTGATGTAGGCTGTGTGTGTGTGTGTGTGTGTGTGTGTGTGTGTGTGTGTGTGTGTGTGTGTGTGTGTGTGTGTGTGTGTGTGTGTGTGTGTGTGTGTGTGTGTGTGTGTGTGTGTGTGTTGATAAGTCGATCACTAAATGGGTGATGAATGAATGAATGAACACAGTTGATGAACGAGTACAACCACACCAATCAGGTGAATGTGTATGCGATGACAGCATAATACATTCAGCGTTCTTGTGAGATGTGTGATGAAGGCACACCAATGACATCTCAGAGAAACAGGGACTGCGCGCGCAAACCAAACCAAACCCATTTTACCCGAGGGTCGGTCGTAAAATGCTTGGAATTTGCACAAGAACAACAACACAAAAGCCCACGCGGACAACAGGCATGAACGGTGGATTGCGATACGTACTTTGGAGTGGACCTGATCTCCTGACCGTTCTTGTACCATTTCAGTTCCACCGTGGGGTCGGCCAGGTCCACCACAAACCGGATCTTTCCCCCTTTGTCCACCTGGTAGGCGGTCTCCAGCTTCTTGGCAAACGCTTCAGGGACCACAAAGAACAGAAGAAGTGGATTTGAGTCACCGTTGAGGGTATGATCTCGGACCCAAATTAGGGGAGGGGGAGGAGAGAGAGAGACAGAGAGAGAGAGACAGAGAGAGAGAGAGAGAGAGAGAGTGTTTGTTTCAACTACTGGAGGGAATGAACTTCTTGACCCATCTGGAATAGTCTGAGTATATTTGTGTTGCTAATCAGGTTGATACTAACTGTAACTAGAGTGGAGAGGGTGGGAGAGACAGAGAGAGAGAAAGAGAGATATGGAGGTGGGAGACAGAGAGCGAGAGCGAGAAAGATGGAGAGAGAGATGTTAGTTGACTCCTTTACTCCCCTCTCTGTTTTAAACGGGGTACCTTCACTCTTCTTCTCCTCCTTCTTGGTCTTCTTCAGCCTCTTGAGGAGGCCCCGCAGGTCCGTGATGCCATAGGTGAAGGCGATCTTCTCGTACTCGTCCGGCCGGGCGTTCTTCAGGATCTCCCACACGTCCACCTCCGGGACTTCCTCCTGCTTGTGCTCCCTGGCCGGGCGGCAGACACACAGGTGAGGGCAGGGCGGTGGTGGTGACAGCGGGGGTGGTGGTGAAGGTGGTGGTGGTGGAGGTTGGGGTAGTTGGACCTGATGGGGGGTTATATACCTAGCAGCCATCTCCACCAAGATGGAACCAAGATGGAGCCAAGATGGAGCCAAGATGGAGCCAAGATGGAGCCAAGATGGAACCAAGATGGAGCCAAGATGGAACCAAGATGGAGCCAAGATGGAGCCAAGATGGAACCAAGATGGAGCCGCTAGGTGAACATAAATCCCATTGGTCGGTGTTTGTGACGTGTCCTGAGGAACTTTGAGTTGTGGGATTGGGATCTTGTGTTGGACAGGTTCAAAGTAACAGTGACAGATCGGAGGCCAGACAGACGCCTCAAGCCTTATTCACATCAGATGATGGGCTAAAACGTTTCCTTAAACTTTAATAATTTGTTAATAGCATTGAACGACAACAGCTAACGTCAAAGTACAAATCTCTTTGTCTTCTAGAGGGACATTGTTTTTATTAAACTCTAGCCGACCGCTCCTTTGATGAGTTCCTCAGGACCAGCGTCACACAGAGAGGGGCCCCCTGGGACCAGCGTCACACAGAGAGGGGCCCCCTGGGACCCGACCACCTACCGCCTTCACTCACCGTATCACAGTCAGCGTTAACACACGGAGACGGCATCACCACAAGCACTACATGGCGGTGCAACAGAGATGCTGTTTGAGAAGCCCTTGAAGACATTTTGCTGTAAGAATGTGTGTCGTCTGTGTTCCTGTCCGTTGTCTCACCCTGTGTCTGTGAGGTGGAATAATCGCCCAGCGAATCAACGCTGCCTTCACTTCTGCGTTTGCGCCCCTCGCCACTAGATGTCCTCGTTGTGCGAGATTTTAGAAAAATGTCCAAGCTTTAAATCAAGCTTCATTAAGTGATGACGTTTGATTTGTAGATCAGTTTCGTGCACATGTATGCATGCACATGGAGGCTAGCACCAACGGTATGATTCTAAAGTCATTACAGCTGAAAGAGTAACCTTATTAGTGTATAATAATGGACCAGTGCAGCTGAAGGGATCAGAAAGAAGACTGAAAACGGGTTCCTCTTTGACAGAGATTAAATCATTTGAGTATATATAGTGTTTTGATGTTTTTAGACAGCGAAGTATGGTATATCTGAGGATGTAGTGGGAGATCGGTGTAAGATGTACCGATGGAATGAGGCATGCTGGGATATCTGGGTAGCCGATAACAGACACAGGTGATGAGTGAATGAACGTTAAAATAGCTACGTTCCTTCCTAGCCATAAACCCATCTCCTTGGATGGTTTTTTGTGTATCTCTGTCTGTTTGTCTGTTTGTTTGTTGGTTTGGTTGTTTGTCTGTTTGTTTGTTGGTTTGGTTGTTTGTCTCAGCCATCACCTCAGAGATGCTCTGACACAGACGATGGACGAAGGTCAGGTTAACAAAGGTGTTACCCTGAAGATGAGGTAGATTAGTGTGGCTGAATGAGTACCATTCAGACTCTCCTTTCATTGGTTGACATTTCGTCACTCAAATGTCTGAAAGGAGCATTCCGGTATTGAAAAGTGAAAAAACGATTATTAATTACGGTTATTAATTAATATTGTTATAATTGTTTACATTTAATTCTCATCCGTTTATTTTCGTTGTGCAAAAAGCCGAAATAAACATGAGCGTAGAACTTGTCTCGTATTTCTGAATGGAAATAGAAGGACAGTGTAGCCGTAACATCATTTCACAGCACGGTCCCCGTCCCGCCACACGCCGCTAACGAGCCACAACATGGCCGCCCGGCGTCTCGGCGGTCATGTACGGTCATTAGCGGCGAGGCGCGGTAAGGGACGCTGCGTTGCTAAATTAAATGTTCCCGCGCTACGGAAGGCCAACACTCGCCCGGTTCTTTAGCGCTACGGTTTCATGCTTGGATTCTGCGAGATTTACTTACCCACCCAAAGGTCAAAGGTCTAAAGGTTTAACGATCTATTCTCTACTACTAACCTTTGATGTCTGAATAAGCGGAGGGGGGGGGGGGGGAGGGAGGGGAGGGAGAAAGAGACACAAGCCCAGAATAAATGCTCTGTTCTATTTTCTTTACCGCTTCGCCTTGGAGCTTATTATCCAAAGACATCTCAAAACATGCCCTTCAGTGAGGTTATGTTTTGAGACTTTGGACGCCTTTTATCTCATTATGTGCTGCCTCTAGAGGGCATTTGATGAACAATGCAATGGTTCAAACGGTGGATCATGATGGGGACCAAGGAAAAACAGTTAAAGGTGAACTTGGAGGGGAAATGACTATTTAGTCTAAAAGACAAAAATAAAAGCAAAAAGAAAGAAGCATATTGCAGACAAGGCTGAAAAGACAAAAAAAATAAAGAAAGAGAAAAAGACGAGGGGATATCATTCTCACCGATGTTTAAGGAGACCACTAAAGTCAAGTTCTCCTGCATCCTCTTGTCCTTCACTGCTGTTGTTAATGAGAAAAGATTAATGAAGAGTCATTCAGTCACAGGAAACAGAGGCACAATGCTCGCTCGGGCACAACACAAAGCTAAAAGCTCGCTGGGTGGGACCTCTTTACGCCAAAACCCTTTTGTATCTTTTCAAGTTGATTTTGTGTAAAGGACCTCCAGAGCTTTCTTCCCAGACAGCGTTTGTCACGCGAGTCGACAAACTCTGTCTGGCTTTGTGTGTTCAGACACATTGTTGGAGGGGGAAGGTGGGAAAATGTGAATGCGTTGGCCAACTTTGGTTGATTTTGTAATTTTAACCTTTACGCAAATAAAGGTCAATGACATTTTTACAACCATCTATTCACACAGATACGCTAATGGGACATGATTGGAAGGTGAAACATCTGGATATGATTGGAATATGATGCCCCTCCCCCCTTGGAAAGGGGCGGTCCTTATTCCTCTGAGCAGTCCCATGGATATTTAGTAGGATTAAGGAACTGTCAGAAATCATAATCTGAAAGCTGTCATCCGAGAGAACCCAGTGACCACACGTGGAGACCAGTACGATGTTACAGTGGTCTGCCTCGTGCGGACCTGGTCACTCCTCTCTCTCCTTACCTTCTCTTGAACGCCGAGCGAATGTCAATGTTCTGTGAGCCCTGCTCGGCTTCTGCAACAAAAATAAATCATAGAAAATACAGTGTGCACAGTGTGTGTACGTTTCATACCAGACGACTATGACCAGTATTGAAGGTGCTGTAGGTACGTTTTAAGAGCTATTAGTGACTGACATGCTCTGGGAGAATATCTGTTTGCCTCTGTATGAGTCCATTTCGATTTTAGAGACCACCCCAGGCTCATTTCTAACCAATCAGGGCATGGCTTAGCTGATTGGTTCAGGGGGTCCATCTTGCCTTTCAATCACAGGTGTGGGAAATCCAACACTTCTCATTGGTGGAGACAAGTAGAAGGGGGAGGGAGCCAAGAGAGAGTGGGAGGGGACGATTGTTTTGGGGTTGTGTATTTCTTAAATTCATGCCCTCTTTACAATGCTGATATTGTACCCACAGCAGCTTCAAACCCACAATGTGATGTTGAACAGTGCGATCACAAAAGGGCGAGAAGGCTGACCCCACCTTTCACTTCCAGGTCAAAGGACCAGCTGTCAAACTTGTCCTTGTAGGTGACCTCGCACCGGTAGTTCCCGGCGTAGTTATCCTTGGCCTTGATGATGCGCATCTCAAACGTGTGGATCTGGAGCGGAAGGATGGAGGGATGACATGTGGCACAGTGACCGTAGCACGTCCAGGAGGCTGGTGGTTTGTACCACCAGGGGTATCTTCAAGGAGCGGTTAACCCTGAGATTAAAGAGGAACTGCCTCGCCGTCTATGTTCTAATCCCAGAGAGTACCGCTTCTAATCGCTGTTTCCACGTAAAATGTGCGGAGAGTTGACGAAAACAGTGATTGTAACGGTTCCCCTTTGAGCTTCTGTTTTTTTTGGTCTTATTATATGCTTACACAGTACACCAATTGACTGAAAATCCTATCGATATCGGACCTCTGTAGACGGTGACGTTGGCGTGGTGTACCTTGGTCAAGCGGTCGAAGGTCTCCTTCAGCTGCAGGTGTTTCCCCGTCTTGCTGGACAGGTCCATCCATTTCCCCTTGAACCACTTCACGGCCGGCTTACGCAGGAGGTCTTTGGCCTCCACCTTGGCGATGAAGCTGATGTCAGCACCTTGGACACCCAGGAAAAAAACACACGCGTGTGCATGACAGAAATGTCATGTCATTATTCTGTCGTCATCGTTAGCGCAGGAACCGCTAAAATTTGAGTCCTGATTTTTATTGAAATGATGGTACCAAGCAAAAAACACTAATTTGAAGATGAACTAGCTGCTGAGAAAAAAGAAAAAATGTGCTGGCTTTGTAATACGAGACTGGACCTCCTAGAGGCCGATAGAGGAACTACATGCTACTCTCTACTGTGAACCACCTGGAGGCCGTCAGAGGAACTACATGCTGGTCTCTATCCTGAGCCACCTAGAGGCTGTTAGAGGAACTATACGCAAGTCTCTTCTACATGAGGGGAGGGTGGCGGGTCAGTCACTCACCCACGTCGATGGAGCCTCCCTGGGGTCTCTCGATGAGCAGGGTTGACAGTGGGGGCGTGTCGATGGGCTTGTCCAGGTCCTCGGGGGCCTGGCCCTCTCCCAGGGACCACACTACTCACAGAGGAGAGGGACCATACACACACAGTCATGCACAGAGGCAATCAAACAACAAATAACCAGAGGCAGACTTCCGTTTCCACCTGAAGAGAGGAGTTCAAGTCACGTGGTCTGTAAAGGTTTTTCCACCCACCTCTCAGCTTTTGTGTGGAGTCCGACCCGAGGACGGACACAAACGACCGGGATGCAGTCAACAAACACATTTTTTCCCAACAACTCAACCATCATAGTCCATACATATAGCAGCAGCTGGGCTTTAAGCTCTTTGCAAACATGGAAGAAGCATGGATCACATGAGATGGAACACAGAACATACAACGCCAATGCAGCTTCATCCTCAATGAGGAGTTATCATTTTCCTGATGTTCCAGTCTGCATCTCCGGTGTGGCATTCCCCATAGATCACAGTGTTGCAATTTGTTATAATTAATTATTCTAGAGATTCTATTAGATTCTATTAATTATCTCTAGAGTGAACTTAACTAGGAGTTCAATACGATGAAATTCCCTGCCACTCGAATCAAGCAAAATCGTAGTTTGACAAGATAATCTTTTGAGATTAGTATGACGTTTTTTAATGAATCTTCCGCCAACTTGAAATATATTTTTATCCATTTTCAAGTGGCTTTGGAAGAAGAAGAAGAAGAAGATGATGAGTTTCCAGAAACCTCATAGCATCTTACACATATGTGGCAGGGGAGGAAGGTTCTAATATGGTGTTTCAAGGAATCATTCTTTCAGACAGCGAAGCTGGTCGTATCCATCTGTTCAGGATCAACACCCGACTGATCAGGGTCCATCAGACCAGAGATTGGGAAAATGTAAAAGGTTGAGTAAACAGGCTTTAGAGGGGGCCTTCGGGGGTCCACTGGAGTGGAACCAAAGTATATGTTTTTGGTGAAATATTTGTTTAAATGGTTGCTTATTTTGCTTGCATAGTTTAATTTGAGTTATTTGTGTTCACCTCTTGCTATTATGAATTAGTGTTACCTGAGTCTTTCCTCCCCATTGCTGGCACAGCGACGCTATCATCTAGACAGAGACAGAGATACATTCACAGCATATTATAGGAGAAATAATACTGACAATACAGACAGACAGACAGACAGAGAGACAGACAGACAGACAGAGAGACAGACAGACAGACATACAGACAGACAAACAGACAGACAGACCAAGAGACAGACAGACAGACAAACAGACAGAAAGACCAAGAGACAGACAACCAGACAGACCGACAGACCGACAGACAGCCACACAAACACACTGCAGAACTCGGAAGATGAATGAATGACTATATATATATATATTTACTATATATATTTATATATATATATACTGTGTATATATATTGTTTTAGTTAGTTAGAAAACGTTATATTTTGTACCGTTATAAATGTGGGGTCTGCATGTTTCGTAAGGATGTCAGTATCCTCAATGCTATATGACTGAATGCTATATGACTGAATGCTATATGACTGAATGCTATATGACTGAATGCTATATGACTGAATGCTATATGACTGAATGCTATATGACTGAATGCTATATGACTGAATGCTATACCATCAGAATTCCTACTGTGTTTGTCAGTTTGTCAGTTTGTTAATTTACAAAGATACAGTCTAACTGTCACATTGAGATCTATAACAAATATATATATATATATATATATATATATATATATATAAAAACACTGTCACTATTGTTTATACACCAATATGAGTGGTGGAATGTGTGTTTGTGTTTGTGTGGGTGGTGTTTGTGTGGGTGGTGTTTGTGTGGGTGGTGTTTGTGTGGGTGGTGTTTGTGTGGGTGGTGTTTGTGTGGGTGGTGGCTGGATAACATCTAAAGAATCTAAATCTGGAGGATGTATTGGTCACATACACACACATGGTGACATGTGTTCCTCTGCATCTAACCCATACACACACATGGTGACATGTGTTCCTCTGCATCTAACCCATACACACACATGGTGACATGTGTTCCTCTGCATCTAACCCATACACACACATGGTGAAATGTGTTCCTCTGCATCTAACCCATGCTAGAATTAGGAGCAGTGAGCAACTTTTGTATATACAGCTGCCCAGGGAGCAGTGTAGGGGTCTGGTGCCTTGCTCAAGGACACCTCGGCAGTGCCCAGGTGTTTCTGGGACTTGAACCGGCGACCTTTCAGTTCCCAAGCCAAGTCCCAACAGACTGAGTTACAGGTGCCCCAGACTGAGCTACTCACCACAGAGACTGAGTCTAGAGCCAGGTTCTGGGGCCAGGTGAGGCTGGTTCTAGAGCCAGGTGAGGCTGGTTTTAGAGCCAGGTGAGGCTGGTTCTGGGGCCAGGTGAGGCTGGTTCTGGGGCCAGGTGAGGCTGGTTCTAGAGCCAGGTGAGGCTGGTTCTGGGGCGAGGTGAGGCTGGTTCTAGAGCCAGGTGAGGCTGGTTCTGGGGCCAGGTGAGGCTGGTTCTGGGGCCAGGTGAGGCTGGTTCTAGAGCCAGGTGAGGCTGGTTCTGGGGCCAGGTGAGGCTGGTTCTAGAGCCAGGTGAGGCTGGTTCTGGGGCCAGGTGAGGCTGGTTCTGGGGCCAGGTGAGGCTGGTTCTAGAGCCAGGTGAGGCTGGTTCTGGGGCCAGGTGAGGCTGGTTCTAGAGCCAGGTGAGGCTGGTTCTGGGGACAGGTGAGGCTGGTTCTGGGGCCAGGTGAGGCTGGTTCTAGAGCCAGGTGAGGCTGGTTCTGGGGCCAGGTGAGGCTGGTTCTGGAGCCAGGTGAGGCTGGTTCTAGAGCCAGGTGAGGCTGGTTCTGGGGCCAGGTGAGGCTGGTTCTAGAGCCAGGTGAGGCTGGTTCTGGGGCCAGGTGAGGCTGGTTCTAGAGCCAGGTGAGGCTGGTTCTGGGGCCAGGTGAGGCTGGTTCTGGGGCCAGATGAGGCTGGTTCTGGGGCCAGGTGAGGCTGGTTCTAGAGCCAGGTGAGGCTGGTTCTGGGGCCAGGTGAGGCTGGTTCTAGAGCCAGGTGAGGCTGGTTCTGGGGCCAGGTGAGGCTGGTTCTAGAGCCAGATGAGGCTGGTTCTGGGGCCAGGTGAGGCTGGTTCTGGGGCCAGGTGAGGCTGGTTCTAGAGCCAGGTGAGGCTGGTTCTGGGGCCAGGTGAGGCTGGTTCTGGAGCCAGGTGAGGCTGGTTCTGGGGCCAGGTGAGGCTGGTTCTGGAGCCAGGTGAGGCTGGTTCTAGAGCCAGGTGAGGCTGGTTCTGGGGCCAGGTGAGGCTGGTTCTAGAGCCAGGTGAGGCTGGTTCTGGGGCCAGGTGAGGCTGGTTCTAGAGCCAGGTGAGGCTGGTTCTGGGGCCAGGTGAGGCTGGTTCTGGGGCCAGATGAGGCTGGTTCTGGGGCCAGGTGAGGCTGGTTCTAGAGCCAGGTGAGGCTGGTTCTGGGGCCAGGTGAGGCTGGTTCTAGAGCCAGGTGAGGCTGGTTCTGGGGCCAGGTGAGGCTGGTTCTAGAGCCAGGTGAGGCTGGTTCTGGGGCCAGGTGAGGCTGGTTCTGGGGCCAGGTGAGGCTGGTTCTAGAGCCAGGTGAGGCTGGTTCTGGGGCCAGGTGAAGCTGGTTCTAGAGCCAGGTGAGGCTGGTTCTAGAGCCAGGTGAGGCTGGTTCTGGGGCCAGGTGAAGCTGGTTCTAGAGCCAGGTGAGGCTGGTTCTGGGGCCAGGTGAGGCTGGTTCTGGGGCCAGGTGAGGCTGGTTCTAGAGCCAGGTGAGGCTGGTTCTGGGGCCAGGTGAAGCTGGTTCTAGAGCCAGGTGAGGCTGGTTCTGGGGCCAGATGAGGCTGGTTCTGGGGCCAGGTGAGGCTGGTTCTAGAGCCAGGTGAGGCTGGTTCTGGGGCCAGGTGAGGCTGGTTCTAGAGCCAGGTGAGGCTGGTTCTGGGGCCAGGTGAAGCTGGTTCTAGAGCCAGGTGAGGCTGGTTCTGGGGCCAGGTGAGGCTGGTTCTAGAGCCAGGTGAGGCTGGTTCTGGGGCCAGGTGAAGCTGGTTCTAGAGCCAGGTGAGGCTGGTTCTGGGGCCAGGTGAAGCTGGTTCTAGAGCCAGGTGAGGCTGGTTCTGGGGCCAGGTGAGGCTGGTTCTGGGGCCAGGTGAGGCTGGTTCTAGAGCCAGGTGAGGCTGGTTCTGGGGCCAGGTGAAGCTGGTTCTAGAGCCAGGTGAGGCTGGTTCTGGGGCCAGATGAGGCTGGTTCTGGGGCCAGGTGAGGCTGGTTCTAGAGCCAGGTGAGGCTGGTTCTGGGGCCAGGTGAGGCTGGTTCTAGAGCCAGGTGAGGCTGGTTCTGGGGCCAGGTGAAGCTGGTTCTAGAGCCAGGTGAGGCTGGTTCTGGGGCCAGGTGAGGCTGCACAACTGTGGTGCATTACAATAATGGAGGCACATAGAATTAACCAGCCACCCCACACACACACAAATTCAATCAGCCTTTAGCACCTGCTCTGTCTGTAACGTCCTGCCAAACTCTTTATTAAGCTGGTTTCTTCTTCATCTACCCCTGTGTCCTGTGGGAGGAGCCAAGCCACTCATGTAGCAGGATAACTCTGTGGCTTGTAAAGTGTGTACTTTAATAGGGTGAGCGGTGGGTTGGTTTAACAGAGAGGTTAACAGAGAGCTCTTACTAGGCAGGTCAATAGAGAATTTCTTGACTGAAATTCGGTCTTCTGTGAAAAAAAAGCACAGATCAATTAAAATAATTATAATTAATAATTAGGCCATAATTAGTAACATAATTGTATTACTCAAAGTGGATTTGTCTACTAAATGAATGGGATCATGTGCAGTGTGCTGTATTATATTATACATTAATTAAGAGATAAAGTAAACTAAGTTAAAGTATGTTTAAAATATATGGCCATTAAAAGAGAACACCAGGAGACGTGTTGAAAGCAGAGAAAGGTTTTGGAATATCCGTAGAAGGCTGTGGAATACAATAATACAATGTATTGTATAAACATAAGTACTTTTGGGTGCGTATAGGTCATACTTGAATATATATACGTGAATTTTCTATCTTTAAGTAGTTAAGTATTCCCTTTTGGTTGTAAAATGGCATATAAACATACGTTATAGATGTATACGAATGATGAATATAGTCCCCATAAAGTGGTGAACATGCCTGTGTCATACAGTTAATTCATTTGGGATTAGACTGTAGTTAATGTGCTCATCGGAACACGATAATAAGTATGTTTTCTTTAATAATGTATGAGTCTAAACAGAGACATACATCATAATGTTTCACTTTTTGATTTTAGATAAAGGTTGTTTGATTTTTGAATGGTAAGGTTTACCGGACGAATGCTTTTGATATTTCTGACCCTTATCGCGGATTATTTATGGTTTTCCCTAATAAAACAAATACTTCTCTTTCTACTCGGGCAGTCGCACCTCAGAAGAACTACAACCGACCGCGGGAACTACAACTACCACTACTACCACTACAACAAAATGGCCGCCCCGGTTACCAACCTGGCGGTGGTGTCGGAGACTTGGAGTTGCTGCCGTCGCCGTCCTCCTCCTTATCTGGAATAGAAGCGTGATTGACACAACAGACCCACCTATCACAGGGTTCCCGAGTCCCGAGTCGGAGGCAGGACCAACGCAGACACAAGCCTCTGGCAGCCAGCCGGCCCACAACAAGAACCCTGAGATAGGATCTGTCCGAGTACCCTTGTTTGGTCGCGCCATCTTTTAAACACATCTTAAATAGATCAAAAATTCCCAATATAAACCTGGGCTGGACAAAAAGAAAACTAAATGTTCTATCAACTCAACAGGAATACTTTTGAATTCACCGTTTAAATCATTGTTTTTCATACAATTTAGATTGGCCTCTTCAGTTTTTAGCACTGGGCCCTAAAACCCAACCCCTAGAGGTCTTGTGTGTGTTTTTTCACATCCGTAGAGAAGTTCTGCGTGCGGTCGTGATGTTTGACGTTAATTCAAACACCAGCCGGACGCAGAACTCTAACCAGAAGAATGGCGTGACCTAAACGGTACTCTGACTAGCAAACTAACGAGTTGAGTGTTTCCCCCCTTTTTCCCGGTCATCCTCCTTCCTGTGTGGGCAGGAAGTAGGTATGTGTGTGCGTTTGTGAGCCACCCATCCCTCTGTCTCTGTGTGAGAGGACACATGCAGACGGAGCCCACTGAAGCAGCGGTAGCAGCAGTGACAAACTGGTGGATTCCAACGACCAGGTGCTTGTCCATCTCTCGGTAGCCTACTGCTACTTCCCACGGCTATTGGTTACTCACCTGTGTGTGTATTATTCGTGTGACCAAATACAAGTACAAATACAAGCCAATTCGGAGATGTCTGTGTGTATCTGTCCGTCTGTCTGTCTGTGTGTCCATCTTTCTTTCTGTCCGTCTGTCTGTATCCGTCCGTCTGTCTGTCTGTCTGTCTGTGTATCCGTCCGTCTGTCTGTGTGTATCCGTCCGTCTGTCTGTGTGTATCCGTCTGTCTGTCTGTCTGTGTGAATCCGTCCGTCTGTCTGTGTGTATCCGTCTGTCTGTCTGTCTGTGTGAATCCGTCCGTCTGTCTGTGTGTATCCGTCTGTCTGTCTGTCTGTGTGTATCCGTCTGTCTGTCTGTGTGTATCCGTCTGTCTGTCTGTCTGTGTGTATCCGTCCGTCTGTCTGTGTGTATCCGTCTGTCTGTCTGTGTGTATCCGTCTGTCTGTCTGTGTGTATCCGTCCGTCTGTCTGTCCTGAGCTCAGCAGGATTAGATGGTGCTGACTCACCTCTCACTTGGTTTTCCATTTTATTGTTTTACCAACAATGATGTGTTACATGCTGCATAGGTTGGAGGGTAGGTAGGGAACTAGGTTAGAAGGGAACTAGGTTAGTAGGAAACTAGGCTGGTAGGGAACTAGGCTGGTAGGTAACTAGGTTGGTAGGGAACTAGGCTGGTAGGTAACAAGGTTGGTAGGGAACTAGGCTGGTAGGTAACTAGGTTGGTAGGGAACTAGGCTGGTAGGTAACAAGGTTGGTAGGGAACTAGGCTGGTAGGTAACTAGGTTGGTAGGGAACTAGGCTGGTAGGTAACTAGGTAAAAAGGTAGGTCGGGAGGGTGGTTATGAAGTTCCATGGAGCAGGTGTGTAAGTGGGGAGGTATCTAACTGGTGGGTAGGTTAGGCTGGTGACCTCTGGTCTGTTAGCAGACAGTAACTTACCGTTGGGCGGGGGGAGGGACCACGAGGAGTCCACCTCCTCCTCCACATCATCCAGGTTACCAGACTCGGACAGCCGGCTAACCCTGACCTCGGCACACTGTGGCTGGGCGGAGCCCTCCTCTACGGGGCTTCCCTCCTCTACGGGGCCCGGCTCCTGTGCCACCGTGGCCCCGCCCGGCTCACCGTCCCTGGGCCCGGGGTGCTGGGCCCCCGCTGGTAGCTCTGTACGGCAGACATACGGCGGCAAGCATGGCAGCCCAGCAAGACACAGCTGGCTCTTACACCGCGGCGGGATAAACACGCTGGTGACCAGATAGCTGGAACGCAGGTTTCTAAAGCTCCCAGAGCCGGAGACAGTTAGCTATTGAATACATTCAAAAAGCCAATGTTTGATACACTCAAAAAGCCAATGTTTGAATTCCAGTGGGTGTCCTCTGTGTCGGTCAACCCAAAAACACCACAGGTAGTTTGTGCGGTAAAATGCAATTCCTAATATTATCTGGTCACAGCATGTCTATGAAGTGGAGTGATCAGGGGGACTGGGTTTTACAAACTCACCTTATGGTGTATCTGCGTTGCTAAAGTAGATTTCACAGCATTTTACCCCAAATCCACATGTTTGGAGTTATGCAGAATATCCTCCGAGGGGAGATTGTAAAATCCATCTTTCCCGATCTCACGGCGTAGCTCTCAAACAGACCCACGACTAGAAAGACCACCCCAAGCTAGTACAGTGGCACACACACACACACGCACCTACACACACACACGTGCACACACACACACACACACACACACACACACCAAAAACCAACCGGTGATGTGATGTCAGAGCAATGTGTGCGCAGTGGAGCTTTCAGTGGGGGAGGAGGAAGGGGGAGGAGGAAGGGGGAGGAGGAACCCACCTGGCGGAGGGGAGATCTCCAGGGATATCTCGGGGAGGAGCAACGCACCGTTACAGTCGGGGGCAACGCACTCTGACCATGTGACACACATAAATACAGAGAAGAGGACGCACACACAGACACAAACACACACACACACACACACACACACACACACACACACACACACACAGACACAGGTATATGAATGCACATAGACACATATATACGCACACACACTCAGATGTACACCTTAACAGACGGATGAGTAAACACATCCCACATGTGAATGAATCGTGCCAGCAGCTATACTGCACACAAACACACCCGCACACACGGCTGCGTGCGCACACACACACACACACACACACGTACACACACACCATCGTACTTTGACGGCTCTCCCTCTGAAGTACGTCAAGTCATGTATATTACTGACTGAAGGCCGACTTTCGTGAAGAACCGAGAACTGAACCGTGTATTTAGCACGGTGTGATTAGCCTGATTTCATTTCAGTGACACATTAATTAACAACATGGGTTAAAGAAATGCAGTCTTCACTTATCTGTGAATTGTTAAAAAAACTAATAAATCATGCGTTAATAATTAATTACCACACCGCAGTCTGGGTAGACTATTATGGGATATGTTACAGTCAATCAAATAAAACATTTTTTCTGCACTTAATTATAAATACGTTTTAGAAACATTATGCGCACAATGACCATATGTGAGAAAATGGTCAATCTAAACAAGCACATTCTCTCTGCTTATTCTTCTGTATCTGTAGCTCTCTCTCTCTCTCTCTCTCTCTCTCTCTCTCTCTCTCTCTCTCTCTCTCTCTCTCTCTCTCTCTCTCTCTCTCTCTCTCTCTCTCTCTCTCTCTCTCTCTCTCTCTCTCTCTCTCTCTCTCTCTCTCTCTCTCTCTCTCTGTATCTCTCTACCCTAAAGATGCTGCCACTCCCAAGGTCAATCCCTTGCTGCAGGCAGCCAGCCAATCACACGCCAGCACCCGGGTCACATGGGAGCATGGCGATGTCAGCTGAATCAACAGAAGAAGGATCAGCTGGACCAACCGAGGAATGCCAGACCCGGTGGTGCCTTGGACACCTTTCCTATGACCCTCTCTCTGTACCCTAACCCTCTCTCTGTACCCTAACCCTCTCTCTGTACCTTAACCCTCTCTCTGTACCCTAACCCTCTCTC
>CM051022.1:2304556-2369556 GCA_027704905.1 Muraenolepis orangiensis | reverse complement strand
GTGTGTTTGTGCTTGTGTGTGTGTGTGTGTGTGTGTGTGTGTGTGTGTGTCTATATTGTACTGTGTGTGTGTGTGTGTGTGTCTATATTGTACTGTGTGTGTGTGTGTGTGTGTGTGTGTGTGTGTGTGTGTGTGTGTGTGTGTGTGTGTGTGTGTGTGTGTGTGTGTGTGTGTGTGTGTGTGTGTGTGTGTGTGTGTGTGTGTTAAGAGGTCATGCAAAACTCTGAGCTGTAAAAAGTCTGACGGGAGATGACGGAGTGGCTGAGTCGCTCGGCCGTCTCTCGGGAGGAGGAGGGGGAGGGAGGAGGGGAGGAGGAGGAGGGGGAGGAGGAGGAGGAGGGAGGAGGGGGGAGGAGGAGGGGGGAGGAGGGGGGAGACGGTTTACACTGAGGAGCACTTAATACCCAGCTCCTATTTCCTCCATCTTCTAGACCGCAGATAACACACACAAAGTGTCACACACCCACTCACCATACACACTCAAGTCATACCTTGTCCCATTCATGCAAGTCTTACACACACACGCACCTGGTGATACACACACACACACACACACACACACACACACACACACACACACACACACACACACACACACACACACACACACACACACACACACACACACACACACACACACACACACACACACACACACACACACACACACAGCCTCCTCCAGTTCAGCTGTTCAGGGTAATTTGAAGAACAATACTTTTCTACCCCCATTTACATGTTCCTATGGGGGGGATATTTCCGGACACTGTTTTAACTCCTCCCCCCCCCCCTTAACTCCCCCCCCCCCAGAGGGGATCAGCCATGTTTACGACATTGGATGATGAACATAAAAACATATATCACCAGAGAGGTAAGTGACGAGGAGGCCTTAAAAATACTTCTCTCTCTCCTGGCTAGCCCAGCACCTCTCTGTCTCTCCTGGCTGAACACCTGAGAGCTACGAATAGCCCCAGGACACTCCACACGACCGCTATAAACCTATAAAAACAACTGCCGTAGCAGTGAGGGATGCCAGGGGTAACCGGTGGCAACGGGTAATACAAAAGGCGTGTGTCTCATATGACTTATGATTTATTATCGGACCGGGACGCCGTCAGGGAGAGCAGCGGTGGAAATCTCTCCCATTCCTCCATGTAATCCTGTCCATTGTCATGCACTGCAGACAGTCAGACTCACCCTGCAGACAGACTGACTCACCCTGCAGACAGACTGACTCGCCCTGCAGACAGACAGACTCGCCCTACAGACAGACAGACACCCTGCAGACAGGCCGACTCACCCTGCAGACAGACAGACACCCTGCAGACAGACAGACACCCTGCAGACAGATCGACACTGCAGACAGACAGGGTTGACTCCAATTGACTCCACCCCAGCCACCAACTGTCCTCACTGTCACCGTCAGGCAGGCGATACCTCAGTATCAAATAGACTCAGAGATAGCTTCCACAGTCAGGCCATCAGGCTGCTGAACAAGGGCGTATAGCATATAACAATGTTTATTTTATTACATTGATTTATATATACATATTGCTCTTTTTCTGTGCCGATATATTGCGTTTTATAAATTGCATTTATATTTTTATTTTATTCTATTTTTATTCTATTTTTATCTTATTTTATAACTGCTGTCTGTCGTCGGGTTTTGCACATAAGATTTTCACCCACTGCTTTATACGGATATGGATCAACAGATAGCACTAAAGATAGATAGATGGTAGATGATGAGCATGTGGTTGTGTGTGTGTGTATGTGCACCTGTGTGTGTGTGTGTGTGTGTGTGTGTGTGTGTGTGTGTGTGTGTGTGTGTGTGTGTGTGTGTGTGTGTGTGTGTGTGTGTGTGTGTATGTGTGTGTGTGTATGTGTGTGTGTTCCTATCAGTGTGTGCCACCTTCCTGTATAGGCCACCGTCCAAAGGATGAACAAAATGTTCCACTCCCTCTACATGGACATGAACCTTCCACCAACTCCCCACAGGGTCGGGGGGGGGGGAGGGGGAGTAGGGGGAGTGGGGGGAAGAGGAGGGGAGGGAGGGAGGGGAGAGAGGAGGGGAGGGGGTAACAGCATATTGTAGTGACAGATGAGGGGGGGTTTAACTGGGAATGTTGATGGAGGCGATACTGCAGACCAATGACGGGGCAGCATTGAGAGAGGGATGAGAGAGGGGTGAGGGAGGGGGTGAGAGAGGGGTGAGAGAGGGGTGAGAGAGGGGGTGAGGGAGGGGGTGAGAGAGGGGTGAGAGAGGGGGTGAGAGAGGGGTGAGAGAGGGGGTGAGGGAGGGGTGAGAGAGGGGTGAGAGAGGGGGTGAGGGAGGGGGTGAGAGAGGGGGTGAGAGAGGGGGTGAGGGAGGGGTGAGAGAGGGGGTGAGGGAGGGGGTGAGAGAGGGGTGAGAGAGGGGTGAGGGAGGGGGTGAGCGAGGGGTGAGAGAGGGGTGAGAGAGGGGGTGAGGGAGGGGTGAGAGAGGGGGTGAGGGAGGAGTGAGAGAGGGGTGAGAGAGGGGGTGAGGGAGGGGGTGAGAGAGGGGTGAGAGAGGGGTGAGGGAGGGGTGAGGGAGGGGTGAGAGAGGGGTGAGAGAGGGATGAGAGAGGGGTGAGGGAGGGGTGGGAGAGGGGGGTGGGGGCAAGGGGGGGCTATGGATTGCGTTCTGCCCTGTTTTGGGGTTGGATCTGGACTCAGAACAAGAGTATGTGCGCTGGAGAAAGAAGCCATCATCCAGCAGCTCCCAGGGAACCCTGAGGACCCTGGCCAGGGTTCAGCTCTGGTCTGTGGGGATGCTTAAGACTTAGCAATAATACACGTAGTCTTGCCACACTCCCTCAACAACACACACGCACACACACACACGCACATACACACACACACCCACACACGCACATACACACACCCTGGCCAAAACTGTTCCCCCAAAGCCACACAGATCTGATAGGAGGGGGAGGCGAGGTGTGCAGATGAGACGCCGTGACATGACACCGTCCTCAAAGTCACTTTCACAGGAAGCAGCTGGCAGGACGACTGCAGCCTCTCACGACGCCCAAAGAGGTTCCACGTCCCACATGATTCATTCATTTATTCTTCACGTGACCCCACACTCGGAACTATCGGAAGGTGTTGAACCGATTGCAAAAAAAAACCGAGGCAACGACCAAATATACGAACATTCAACAGTCACATGGATGGATGACACACAACTTTGCTGTGAGATCCTGTCAGCGGTCTGATTATCACCCACACACACACACACACACAGGACATCCCAACTCACACCTCCGACCAGCTCCACCTCTGACCCCCCTGCCCCCTACCTTTCTTAGTGGGTTCCGGCATCTCGAGCCCAATCTCCGGGGGGGAAATGGAGAAAGAAGAAAAGAGGAGAGTCGATGGAGAGTGTGGTCCGATGGAGCGGCGGCACCGGGTGAGTGGGGGTCAGGGTGGGGCCCTGGGACCCCTGGACGAGAGGAGAGCACGGGCTGTGAGCTGGGAGTCAGGACCGGAGTGGTGGGAGACCAGGAGATCTCCGGGGGTCGTACAGTGGGCAGTGTGTGTGTGTGTGTGTGTGTGTGTGTGTGTGAGAGGGATATATCCGGCCAGGACGGGCTCCCGGGTCTTATATAGAGGGGGGGGGGGGGTGGACCCCATGGCCCCTCCCCTGTGGAACTCCATCCCTGGATGCGGAGCTGCAGCGTGGGCTCAGTGGCTGAGCTCAGCGCCTCTGGGGTACGAAGGCATGGAAGAGAAATGACATGTTTACGATCGCAGCTTCGGAGTAAGACGTCTAGGCTGGATACTGGGGACCACTAGTTCCCTGGCAGGGTCAAAGTTACAAAACATGAATAAAGTCTAAGCTTATGAATCAAAATCATATTTCTAATGGATTAAAAAAAAAAACAGCCTTTGCAACGCAAAAGATGAAGAGAACCGCAGTCTCAACCGATTGTGTGTAAACATTGTGTGTGTTTGAAGTGTTCAATAATCGATATTCATAGTGACCAGAGAACCTGCTGGACGCTCAGGTTTTCCCCCTAAATGTACAACGTGTTGCACTTGCCGAATTAATTAATGAATGGGCAGAACAATAAATGAATCAGCAGTTAAACGTATTAAATAAATGGATGGATGAATTAATGAATGAATGAATTAAGGAAGGAATTAATTAATTCATTATTGAACGTTGGTCCATGTTTACAAAGTGACGAAAACGAGGAGGGTTTGATTTTCAACCACCTGCCGTTGTTGATCATTCACCGACGGAGCTCTCAGGCATGTGTTGACACCGGAGCTACCGTCAGTGTGGAAGGTTGTTCATTAAATCTCCATTCCATGTGATGTAGGCTGTCAGTATGGAGTTAGTTCCCCGTCGACAGCAGCACACCTGGTACTACAGCACGTCCAGAGCTGCTGGTGAAAGCCACCACAGTGACCTATACCCCTGGCCTGCACACATACGTTGTCTGTTGTTGTTGTTGTCATTTTGCTGGGGAAGCCTGTGTATTGTGAGCATGCTCAGCGGGACGCAGGTGACTTCCCTGCGTGTGAAGGATGTGTCCTTTCTTAGTACTGGGGGGGGTCCCATTTATAACTCACACAGGGCAGGCTCTCAGCTGCATGGGATTAAGGACGGCATCATGGGGGTCGAACACAAACGATCACATCACACAACACAACACCATTTGGACGTGAACCTGTTTATGCACGAGGTCGCATCGCCGGGGCGACTCAGCCATGAGGTCATACCACCGGTCCTGTTGTCGGGTCACACGCCGGTTACCGGGAGAGAACGTGGAAGAAGAGGACGCTCGGGGCAAGGCCAACACTGCCCCCTGCAGGCGGAGGTGTGCACAAGCACGCACGCACGCACTCTATATGTGAAGGTTTGAATCCTCTTCATTGGTGACGTACACACACACACACACACACACACACACACACACACACACACACACACACACACACACACACACACACACACACACACACACACACACACACAGTGAAATGTGTTTCTCTGCATTTAACCCATCCTAGTATTAGGAGCAGTGGGCAGCTATTGTATATACAGGGGAGCAGTGGCCCCTCCACTGGTGCCTTGCCCAAGGGCACCTTGACAGTGCCCAGGTGTTTCGGGGACTTGAACTGGCGGCGACCTTCCCGTTTCAAAGCCCGAGCAGACTGCGCTATCTTGCCGCCCTCCACACACACACACACACACACACACACACACACACACACACACACACACACACACACACACACACACACACACACACACACACACACACACACGTTATATTATTATAGTTATATTTATTAGGGCTGTTATTCAAATTACACCTAAAAGCCAGATATCATACGCCGTATCAGACAACCACTGAGAGGAAGTGGATTTTATATACATATATATATATATATATATATATATGTATATAAATTAATAAAATAAAAAAACAATTCATGAAGAATGAAGTGTTTTATTTGACTATAAACTAGAAATGGTGACATGAAGTGCAAATATAAGTTTGTATTTTAACAAAAGTAGATGACAGAGAATAATAATAATAATAATAATAGAACACAGTAGAGAGTAAGGTTTGGCAGGGTGGGGTGGGGTGATGGGGGGGGCTCTATCGGCGGGCGCGGCGCCAGCGCCTCAGCGAGCGCAGCGTGTCCGGCCCGAAGCGATACGTTAGCTTCTTCTTCACCTTGAAGATCTCCCCTGAGCGGGCGTAGTTCCGGAGCGCCCGCGACATCTTCTGGTACGTCATGGGCCTCTTGTTGCCCTTTCTCTGGCCCCACAGCGCCGCTACGCGCTCCTTGTTGCCGGAGGAGAACCGGAACACACCCACGCCACCGCCGCCACCGCCGCCGCCACCGCCGCTGTTGGCCCAGGACACGCAGTGCGCCATGGCGGGGTCCTCCAGCATCTCGAACAGGAAGTGGAACAGGCGCGTCTTCCTGCCTGCGGGTGACGGAGGAAGTGATAACCAGCGTTCAGCCTCAGAGACAGGGGCCAAGGGGACTCTCTACCCTGACCCTAACCCAGTGTGGCGGTGGTAAGCGCTCTACCCAGGGCCCTCTAGCTTTACATATATATTAGCAGAGTCCAGATCCGGTTACTTTACCACGGATTAGCCGCACTAATCTTCTCTCTCAACTCCGACAGTTGGTGGTTTTCTGGGAAACACAACGGTTGACAATTTCCCCTAAAAGTAATTGGCAGAAGAAAAAAACCAAATCTCTGTGTGTGAAACGACCAGGCGATCAACTAGAGGGCTCTCAGTAGAGCGCATGCATGCACCTCCGCCACCCCATATAGTGTAAGCAGTATATACATATGTATATATATATACATATATATATACATTATATTGAGTTATCTTGCTAACAGACAAACTGATTGACTGAGGTACTATGCTGGACCTCACACACTGGTCCATTGTGAGTCCTTACAGTAAAGGGAAGGCGTCGCTTTTGTTTTGTTTCCCTTAGATTAGCACAAAGCACCTCATTAAATGGTGGAAAAGCAGAACTCACCGGTGCCAGGTGGCGTGGGTAGGGGAGACGCCCGGGTCCCCGGGTAGGCGTCTGGCTCGGGGTCAGACCTCTCTGTACACGTCCACGGGTCGGACGGGCCGGTCCGGTTAGGGTCCGTTGTGGCGTCGTGGTACACGGCGACCGGGCCGTGGTCCATCAGAATGGGTAGGAGGACGGGCTTGGTGTGCTGTCAGTGGGTCACATGAGGCCCGTTATGACACATTCAACCCTTAACACAGCCATAGAAGTGTATGTGATGACGTCATAACCGAGGGACGTACCGGGCTGGAGGGCTGATGGTCCCCTGGAGGGTTGTCCAAGGACACCAAGGACCAGCTGTCCTCCACTGGACCATAAACAGGAAAACAAATTAAGCATTAAGGATCTGAAAGACGCCCCAGAAGGCTAAAGAAGATCAACTATACAGGCCTAGTGTAGGATGCCAAGGGTAGGTCTAGGGTAGGAGGTCTAGGGTAGGATGCCTAGGGTTGGAGGTCTATGGTAGGAAGCCTAGGGTAGGAGGTCTAGGGTAGGAGGCCTAGGGTAGGAGGTCTAGGGTAGGAGGCCTAGGGTAGGAGTACTAGTGTAGAATGCCTAGGGTAAGAGGCCTAGGGTAGGAGGCCTAGTGAAGGAGGTCTAGGGTAGGATGCATAGGGTAGGAGGTCTAGGGTAGGAGGCCTAGGGTAGGATGCCAAGTGTAGGAGGTCTAGAGTAGGAGGCCTAGGGTAGGAGGCCTAGTGTAGGAGGTCTAGGGTAGGAGGTCTAGAGTAGGAGGTCTAGGGTAGGAGGTCTAGTGTAGGATGCCTAGGGTAGGTCTAGGGTAGGAGGTCTAGGGTAGGAGGTCTAGTGTAGGATGTCTAGGGTAGGTCTAGTGTAGGATGTCTAGGGTAGGTCTAGGGTAGGAGGTCTAGGGTAGGTCTAGTGTAGGATGTCTAGGGTAGGTCTAGTGTAGGATGTCTAGGGTAGGTCTAGGGTAGGAGGTCTAGGGTAGGAGTCTACTAACGATTTTCCCATCCACGGTCCAGGTTCTGCCGGTAGTACTCCTCCAGGAAGTCCATAATCACCTCCAGATCTGATTGGTTATCCTGCAAGCAGAGAGGAGAGGAGATACTCAACATTAATAAAAGGTTCATTCTCTGTGCTCTCGTCCTCGGATGACTCCTCAAAAATACTCCAAAGTCCCTTTACCATGGCGGCTCCAGTCCAGGCCTCCTCTCTCTCTCTCTCTCTCTCTCTCTCTCTCTCTCTCTCTCTGAGATACACCCCTGAGGAACCAAACTGAGAGTCTGACACAACAACACACCCGCACTCTTTATTAAACCCTCCTCTGGCCACAGAACGTGTGAGAAACCTTGTATTTCTTCTTCTTCCTCTCCTCGTCTCCTCCTCCTCCTCCTCTCCTCCTGTCTTAACACCGGGGGTCTTTCCACCTCTCTGGCTCTCGACAACAATTGCCCCCCCCCCCCCCTCCCCCCCCTGTCCCACATCCAGCGCTGACCACATCCTGCCCTCTCTGGGTGAGATAAGGGGGTCTCTGGAGGCACGGCCCCCTGCTGAGGAAACGTGTGTTGAGCTGCTGCCGTATTTCTTCACCCCCAAAGTGTCCAAACTGACTGGCGTGAATTCTGGGCGCGTTGGGGCCGTTGGGGCTTCAGAAAGTATAGTATGGTATAAAAATGATTGCTTCACACACACACACACACACACACACACACACACACACACACACACACACACACACACACACACATATATATGTGTTTGTGTGTGTGTGTGTGTGTGTGTGTGTGTGAGGGTGTGTGTTTGTGTGTGTGTAAGTATGTGTGTGTGTGACACAATGACTTCCGGGGGAAAACAGAAGGGTTGAAAGGTTAAGACTTGAAGAAAGGATAATTGAACCAGCGGTGATGTAACAACACATTTATTGTTTAATAGATCGTCAAAAAAATTAATCCCACCCGGATTAATACTGAGAAAGTGAGTAGTGAATAGCAATATCATAAATATAATACACAATTTAATACATTTTATGTATTAAATGACATACAGTATAATATAATTATAAAAAAAAAACAGCATTTCAACCCTTATAACAAACGGTCTTAATAATAATGACACAACGAGAGAAGTTTAAAAGGTCAAGTCCGTACAAAACGGCGATTAAAAACACCCAATACAAAGTGTCTGGTGGTTGGTCTTCCGCTCAGCGCTAAAGGTGTCGTGGGTCAGTGGTAGAGAACCAGGGCTCCTGCGGGTGGTAGTGCCCGTACCAGCTGTACCAGTCAGGGGCCAGGGGCCCGTAGCGGCCCGGCTCCGGGGGGGTCACGGGCTGGGCCCCGCCCCCCGGCGTGGAGTGGTCCGGGGTGGAGGGACGCTCGGTTCCCGGCCGGGCCCCGCAGTCCGTCCCGCCGAGCCTCAGCAGGGTGTTGGGGTCGAACTGGTAGGTGAGCTTGCGGCGCACCTTGAGGATCTCGCCCGTGCGGCTGTAGTTGCGCAGGGCGCGCGCCATCTTCTGGTAGGTCATGGTCTTGCGGTTGCCCTTGCGCTGCCCCCAGCACTCGGCCAGCCGCTCCTTGTTCTTGGACACGAAGTGGAAGGTGCCGCTGGCGCTGTCCGTCCACTGGATGGAGTCGGACATGGCGGGGTCGCCCAGAGCCTCGTGCAGGTACTCGTACAGACGCAGCTTCTTACGGCCTCCTGAATGGCACACGTTAGAATTATAAGACACGTGAACCACCTGTCCAAACACCTGTCCAAAAAACACCTGTCCAAATTCTACCTATACCTGTCCAAACTGGAATAGTTGGATGGCACCCTGTCTTGCCCGAACCCAGAGGTCTCAGCTTATAGTCTTTCTCTTTTTAATTGATTTGTTCTTATTCACATTTTTTTTCCAATTTACAAATCGTTTTTACAGTGTTTCCTTCAGGGTTACCTCTTCCGTTCCTGGGAGGCGGTAAGACCGGGTAGAACTGAGGGGACTCCAGCGCTACGGGTTGACCCACCGAGACATCAGGGGTCCCTGGGGGCCATGACTGCTGCTGAGGGTCACACAGAAATAAAAGTCTAGTAGGCCACATTGTTCCTTCCACCCCGATAACAAACTAAACTAGAGGGCCCCAGTAAGGCCATATTCAGATCTGCGCCAAATTTTGAACCAACTGCTCCTTGGCCCATAAGTAATCTAACCAAATTTGGTCCAAGTCCGCATCCAATCACTTTTTGAGTAATCTTGCTAACAGACAAAGAAACAAAGAAACAGACAAACTCAGACGTGAAAACATAACCTCCGTTCCATCTTGGATGGCGAAGGTAACAAGCCTCCAAGGTGGAGCCTGTGTGTGTGTGTGTGTGTGTGTGTGTGTGTCCTGTGTGTGTGTGTGTGTGTGTGTGTGTGTGTGTGTGTGTGTGTGTGTGTGTGTGTGTGTGTGTGTGTGCGTGTGTGTGTGTGTGTGTGTCCTGTGTGTGTGTGTGTGTGTGTGTGTGTGTGTGTGTGTGTGTGTCCTCTGCAGGTGAGTACTCACCGGCACGCCGTTCCAGTCGTACATGGGAGAACTCAGGCCGTCGGGGTGTGTGGGGGTGACCACGTAACAGGAGATCTGGCACCCGGACGCATTCTGCAAACCCAGCGTCTCGTAGTATTTATACTCTGAACCGTGAATGAAAACGATACAAATAAAGGTTAGATCATCGGAAAGAACGCAATGAAGCGTAATAAGTCAAAAGTCGGTGTATTTGAATTAAGAAAAATTAAGAAAAAGACAAAGCTGAGGAAACAGATGAAAGCTTGATCTAACTGTAGTAGTAGTAGTAGTAGTAGTAGTAGTAGTAGTGGTAGTAATACAAATAGTAGTAGTAGTTGTAGTAGTACAGTAGTAGATGTAGTAATAGTAGTAGAAGTAGTCTAATATTAGTAGTAGTAGTAGTAGTACTAGTCTAGTAGTAGTACTACTACTACTACTACTACTACTAGTATATTAGTAGTAGTAGTAGTAGTTTAGTATTATTATTAGTAGTAGTAGTAGTAGTAGTAGTACTAGTCTAGTAGTAGTACTTGATTTGAAATGAATAAAAACTAATAAAACATAAATCAACATCAGTTTAATAAAAACATTTCAAATACTTTTATATATAAATATATATAAGATATATAATAAAATAATAATTACATCTCAGCTCTGAGGAGCTGTAAAACCTGGTGGACCGTGTGTGTGTGTGTGTGTGTGTGTGTGTGTGTGTGTGTGTGTGTGTGTGTGTGTGTGTGTGTGTGTGTGTGTTGTGTGTTTGTGTGATGTGTGTGTGTGTTATGTGTGTGTTGTGTGTGTGTGTGTGTGTGTGTGTGTGTGTGTGTGTGTGTGTGTGTGTGTGTGTGATGTGTGTTTGTGTGATGTGTGTGTGTGTGTGTGTGTGTGTGTGTGTGTGTGTGTGTGTGTGTGTGTGATGTGTATGTATGTCTATGTGTGATGTGTGTTTGTGTGTGTGTGTGTGTGTGTGTGTATGTGTATGTGTGATGTGTGTTTGTGTGATGTGTGTGTCTGTCTATGATGTGTGTGTGTGTGTGTGTGTGTGTGTGTGGTGTGTGTGTGTGTGTGTGTGTGTGTGTGTGTGTGTGTGTGTGTGTGTGTGTGTGTGTGTGTGTGTGTGTGTGTGTGTAGGTGTGTGTGTGTGTGATGGGTAGGTCTGGTACCTGGGTCATAGAAGGAGCTGTCTGAGTGATGCTGGATCACGTCTATGGCGTCCTGGAAGTGCTGGTTGATGTCGGTGTCCAACGAGCTCTAGAGTTCAGAGACATGTTCAAGGACCGGAACATTCTGCACATTCTCGTTGCTTTTAGAATAAAAAATGAAAACACCTGCGATGCATTTATTTCCTTTTTCCAAATTAAGAGAACATTTACATTTGTGAAATTAATTGGTCGTAGTAGTAGTAGTAATAGTAATATAGTAGTAGTAAAGTAGTAGTAGTAATAGTAGTAGTAGTAGTAGTAGTATATTTGGGGTAGTAAAGAAGTAGTAGTAATAATAGTAGTAGTAGTAGTACATTTACATTTACATTTAGGGCATTTGGCAGACGCTTTTATCCAAAGCGACTTACAAGGTGTACATTAGTTGAAGCAGACAATAGCAAAACACTGAGGTACGCAAACATCAAAATAGAGCAGTTCACAAGTATTCATATTAACAAGATGAATAACACAATTTCGTACTGCTAGGTCACCTGCTTAAGTAGCTGTGATAAGAGCGTGTTATCAACATTAAGGACATACACTTGCTAACATATACAACATGCTAAGAGCTATTAATGTCAGGACTTAAGCAAGTTTAGGGGTTTCACAAAGGAGAAGTAGTAGTAGTAGTAGTAGTAGTAGTAGTAGTATATTTGGGGTAGTAAAGAAGTAGTAGTAATAATAGTAGTAGTAGTAGTAGTAGTAGTAGTAGTATATTAAGGGTAGTAGTAGGTACTTGTGGGGCAATTCATTTGAAATGGCAGAAAAATTAATACATTTTTTTTGTACAAATAAAATAAATAAATATAAATATAAATATCAGTTAAATAAAAACATTCTAAATGATTCTAAATAAACGTTAAATCTCAGAATACATTTGAGGAATTCATTATTTTTAATTAACCATCGCGTTGCCACCGATGCTGAACGTGGACGGCACTCACCATCTTGCAGGGCTGGCCCTCAGCTGAGACCATGGCGTGTGTGGGTGCAGCAGCCTCCGTACGGGCCCCCGCTCTCTGCTCAGGTGTATATATACAGGACAGGTGGACCACCTCCACCACTGGTAGCTCACCGGGACAGATGACAGAGGGGAGGGGGGGGGGGGGTGACATCACAATGTGGCCTTCTATACTTCTCTTTTTCTCCTTTCTTTCCAGAAGAACGGCTCAGTTAAGGACCTGACCATCGCAATCGTCACCAAAGATCGGGATGCGTGGATGTTGGCCCCCGACCAACGTCTCTTATTGCCCTTTCCAGCGCCCCGCTTGCTGCCCCCACCACAGGATTTGCATAAGGTTTAGTGTCACACACACGTCCATCACTCTCCTCACCCTAAGTAGGGCTGTTTACCTCCTGTGTGATTTACAGTAAGTCTAAATCACACCTCAGTCGAGACATGGGGGAGGAGGGCCTTTGGCAACCATTTCTGATATCAAAATGTGGTTTTTCCCCAAGCTTTACACACAGCTGTCAGTATTGTCATCGTTCTTAATTGTGTTTCTATAGCTGTGTTGTGGTGTCTGTCTGGCCACTATGTAAACACCCTGCACTCTGGAAATCAGTTAGGCTAATTTGTTAATTGCCTGATTTATGCAGTAAATTTAGCAGTTATCTGTCAGTTTTATTGCACTTCAGCCGTCTAGCAAAGCTGCTGCTATCATGAATAAACATAAAACTACGGCATAAACTTAACATATATGCGTATCCAATATGTACAGTATGATATATTAGCATATATTATGACAGGTTGAGGAGAAACGCAGGCCTTAAACGTTAATGATTATGGGCTAACCAATCTTCTTAAAATCCCTCTTCAAATAAACATCATGTTTTTTCACTCTCCAACATTTATCACTGGGATTAGCAGTTATAAATATCAACCGACGTCGCCCTGAAGTTCCCCTTTTAGCTTGTTAGCCGTAAGGCAGAGGAAATAAATGGATGACTAGACAGAAAAATCGGTGGAGGTTAGCACAGATTACAGCAATAAAGAGATTGATGTTAAACTAATGAGAAATCTTGAAATTACTTCTTAGTGGATTATTTGAAGTATTAATCAATCTACAGCAGTTTCACTATTCAACACATTTCAACAGCAATTACACAAATATGAGAGGATATTTCAGTGTGTGTGTGCGTGTGTGTGTGTGTGTGTGCGCGTGCGTGAGCATGTGTGAGTGTGAGTGTGAGTGTGAGTGTGTGTGTGTGTGTGTGTGTGTGTGTGTGTGTGTGTGTGTGTGTGTGTGTGTGTGTGTGTGCGCGTGCGTGAGCATGTGTGTGTGAGTGTGTGTGTGTGTGTGCGCATGTGTGTGTGATTGTCTGTTTCCTGTCAGTGCAACCTGCTGATAAAGTGCAGAACCACCAAGCCTCTCCTTCCCAGCGCTCCAAGCTTCAAGTTGAAACGTCTGTCAAGTCAGGTCCATAAATTTGGCGACCACAACAACGCTGCTCCATGACGCCCACTCAGGAGGCAGACTGTTATGAGGCCTTATGAAATATTGGCTGGGTTTAATGCATATATACCATATAGAAAACAGCATGTTTCCTGTGTGTGTGTTTGTGTGTGTTCAAGACCAAATTAGTTAAAGTGAAAGAAATGCTATGCTATATGCTAGTCCGTGTTTCTCAAGGGGGGGGGGGGGGGAGAATTTCTCATTCAATTTCTGTATTACGATCATATTCTAAATATGTCCTTTTTTCCGATTTTGAACATGAGGGTTATGAGGGCAACGCTCTAGGGTGGCAGGAATGCTCTGTCTGTTCAGACTTGGCTTGGGAACCGGAAGGTCGCCGGTTCAAGTCCCCGAAACACCTGGGCCCTGTCGAGCTGCCCCTGAGCAAGGCACCAGACCCTACACTGCTCCCCTGGATACACAATAGACTGCTCCTCATACTAGGATGGGTTCAATGCAGAGAAACTCATTTGACTGTGTGTACATGTGACCAATGAAGAGAATTCAATCCTCCAGATTTAGATGCAGTTTGACCAATGTTTGCGTGCAGTTCTTAAGGTGTAGCCGACATGACCGACGATGGCGGGACATAAGGAGAAAAGTCAAAGTCAGGTATAGTAATGCGACTCTTGGAAGCACAAGCAGAATCCACAATTTTTGAAATCCCGGCAGGACGCCTGTGGGCTAGGCTAGGCTAGGCCTGTGCGCTAGGCTGGTGCTAGGCTAGGCTAGGCCTGTGCGCTAGGCTAGGCCTGTGCACTAGGCCTGTGTGCTAGGCTAGGCCTGTGCATTAGACTAGGCTCAGGCCTAGTCGTTGCGTTAGGCCTGGGCCTTGCTGGGTTTGTTTCTGTGTTTCTCTTCTTCGGGCAGAGAGAGAGAGAGAGAGAGAGAGAGAGAGAGAGAGAGAGAGAGAGAGGGGGGGAGAGAGAGAGAGAGAGAGAGGGAGAGGGGGGGGGGGAGAGAGAGAGAGAGAGAGAGAGAGAGAGAGAGAGAGCGAGGGGGAGAGAGAGAGAGAGAGAGAGAGAGAGCGTGTGTGTGTGTGTTGGCTACGTGATATTTAATCTTTCCAAACAAAGAAGCTCCCTCTTCTTCCTCTTCTGAGTTCTATAACTCTATAACTGCGAGGAGCGGCGGGAAACCGCAGCTCCTCACACTTCTTTATTTACTCTGAGATTAAAACGAAGCGCGGAAATAAAATCCAGAAGTTTGCGGCCGCCCGCAGGCCATCAGTCGAGCGGGCCGACGCATTCTGTGTCAGTTGTAAAGCGGGGTTTCAGGTGTGGGCCGTCAGGTACGGGTTCTAGTGGACGTGTCCGGGACGGCCTACCATGATTGATTAGTCAACAATAACTCTAACAATAATAAAGATATGGTCAGCCTATATAAGAGCAGATGCATATTTGTTGAAAGGCCTTTTGTGTTAATGCATTGTGCGGCACTGTGAGGCGCTGTGGTCGGGTCGGGACGGTGTTCTGCTTTTTTAAAACAATGAAACATTGTTGGTGATGAATTGTGTGTTTAGGAAAACTATGTTCCACATGGGCCCCACCGCAGTGATGTCACACCTCTTTTAACGGCAGTAAACCGTTAAAAATACCGCCAGAAACGAGATCGTTCACTGCAGCTTTTGTTGTGGACAATATGTATTTCATGTATAATCTTATATTATAATAGGCGACCTGCATGATTGAGTTATGGTCCTAGTTATTAGTCAAGAAGTATATTCCAAAATATAAGTTGCTCTCTTCTTTTGGTTTATTATTTTTAACATTAGCCCTATCGTGTTTAAATATTACACGTATTTATACACTAAATGTATACACTTTACGCAAAAAGCGCGATGCGTCGTATGAACGGTAGTGATCAACGACAACCACTAGTGGGCGCTTTGGAGCTGACAGTCGTCAGGCATCATTTCTAGAGGTGGCAAAAATTATTCCTTTCTGGGATCCAGTTCACTTCGATCAGTTCACCTAAAAGATGTAGCTCTTTTAGATCGTTCGCAAACTAATTCAGTGTCACTTCCGGTTTGCAACGTCCGGTTCATCACTTCCGGTTGTAGTTTCTATGTAGTTTCCTTTACTGTGTAATGTGTTTTACCCAGGCATGTGGGGGAATAACGTTTTAATAAAAAATGTATTTCTCTAATACGCAGGTTTTGTTTCCATGTGTAAAATGTGCGTTCACGTGCAGTTTATGCCGCGAACGACTTGTTTTACAACCCGTCACAGAATCACAGCATAGGGTAATACTCTCGTTTGTTCGTTCTAGATCTATATGGTCATTCACAGATTGACCTTCCAGCCAATGTCGTGTTCAGAACAACGTTTGTTTATCCGATCTGATCAGCTGTCATCTCTCTGGACCATGTGACAGCCCCCCCCCTCTCCTCCCCCCCCCCCCCCCTCTGCTGCCAGTGACGTCATCATATCACCATCAAGGCCTTCAATGGCCTTGCACTGTAATCATAACCCCCTACCACTACCAATAGTTTACATTTTATTATTCATTGTTTACATACCTGTATGATAGCCATGTACATTTTTATTTGGACTGTACTTACCGTATATAGATATATATATATATATATATATATATATATATATATATATCTATATATATATATAGATATATATATTAATTTTCAACTGCATAATATCCCTGCTCACTACCTGCCGATATACTCATATCCTGTTGATATAATTGCATACCCATGATCACTACCTGTTGAATACTTGTATTTTACCGGTGTGTATATATATATATATATACACCTATAATTCTTATTCTTATACATACTCTATAAGTTATTTTATACCGTTTTATACCCATTAGACTGTCTTTACATCTTATTTAACCACTGTACATTATATATTACCATGGTCTTACTGTAACATCTGCACTCTGGTTAGATGGCAACTTATTTTCGCTGTACTTTACTTGTGCTGTGAAATGACAACACATTTTAATCTAATCCAATATATATAATATTATATTTAAAATATAAATTATTTAAAAAAATGCTGAGATAAGATACAGTTCGTTCAACGATGACTCGGAGGCCTAGCTCGACCAATAAGAAAGCCTCATTTCACTCTTTGGGCTCCAGCCCTCCCTAAGTGCTCCGAGTCCACTCACATTCGAATCACTCCGCCGCGGAGCGATCCTGCCCGCGAGGCACTTTAAAAAAACAACAACCAACCAAGTGAACGAACGAACAGATGGAATATGGGAATGAATGGGTCGTTCTCGAGAGACCCGTTCGTTAAGACCCGTTTGTTCACGAACGACACACCACTAATCATTTCCCAAGCAGCGTGATGGGTCACTTCATCCCCACGTGTAGGCCTATAATATATTCAAAGGCAGGGCATCGTCAGCATCAGGGTAAACGCTGTCTATTTGCGTTTATTGCGTTTTCTTTTCTTGTCATGTGGTCCGGTGTTTGTGTGTTTTCAATGATTGTCACCACAGATAAGTGGTGTTAAGGAGAACACATTAAATGAGCGTCTTTCTACTACAACGCTGCTGCCCCCTCTCCTCGCCCCGCTACGCACCAACCACCGGACACACCGCTGTTCCCTATTCTTTTTAGTACAAATGTAAATTAGCCTCTGATCCGCAAAAAAAAAATCATAATTTAGCATCGCACGACGAACGTGTATGTTGACTAAACACACCGGGACTTGCTCGATCGGGTTCTGCACAACTAAAAAAAAACGAATGACGTGATGAAGACGTGGCTGTTCTCGCCACCTTCATGTTTCAGCTGGTATGTTCTAACTATTATCCCTAGTCTACACCCAATGTATTGCAAAGCGCAAAGTGTGTGTATGAGTGTGTCTGGTAGGGATTTGATGGTATGATGAAATGGCTTGTGTGTAATGCTGCAAAATAATTTCCCAACGGGGACAATTTAAGTATCTATCATAAAATGTATGATGTTGTAGACATTGTATGTTGTAGAACGTAGTCTTCTGGGTGGTTGTTCAATTTGTTGGTCGGCTCAGGGTCCCCAGGGGCTCAGGGAGCGAAAAACTAGTTTAGCTCTTCTGGTCGGTTAGGATCGTTGCTCAGGGGCAGTCACCAACAACGACCCTAACCGACCAGACAAGCTAAACAAGTTTTTCGCTCGCTTTTGAAAGGGACCCTGAGCCGACCAACTAATTGAACATCCACCCAGAGGACTACGCTCGACAACTGTCCGAGGTCCGCAGAACCATAGCCATGAAGTGCCTGGAGAAACTTGTTATGTCACATATAAACTTTTCCATCCCTGAGTCCCTAGACCCACTCCAGTTTACATACAGATCAAACAGGTCTGTAGACGACCCATCTCCCTGGCACTACACACGGCCCTGCAGCACCTAGACAGGAGGGACACCTACGTCAGCTGCTGTTCATTGACTACAGCTCGGCGTTCAACACCATCATTCCCTCCAAGCTGGTCCTGAAACTGAGGGACCTAGGTCTAGGCGCCCCCATCTGTAACCGGATTATTAACTTACTGATGGGCAGGCCTCAAGTGGTGAAGATTGGGAACAACATCTCATCCACACTGATCCTCAACACTGGAGCACCCCAAGGCTGCTGCCTCAGTCCCCGGCTGTACTCGCTGTACACACATGACTGTACTGCCACGTCCCAGAGGCTGAATCGGCCTTCTCTGCCTTGAAGAGACAGTTTATTGCAGCCCCGGTACTAGCCCACCCCGATCCTTCCCGGCAATTCATTGTGGAGGTGGGTGCCTCTGATGAGGGCATCGGGGCAATCCTCTCCCAGAGGGCGGCAGAGGACGAGAAGCTCCATCCCTGCGCCTGCCGAGAGGAATTACGACCTCGGCGACAGGGAACTGCTGGCGGTTCAAGCAGCACTAAGTGAGTGGCGACACTGGCTGGAGGGGACTCTGCAACCTTTTGTGGTTTGGTCGGACCACAAGAACCTCACCTACCTCCGTACAGCCAAGCGGCTGAATTCCCGTCAGGCACGCTGGTCCCTGTTCTTCAGCCGTTTCGACTTCAGCCTCACCTTTCGCCCGGGCTCCCACAATACCAAGGCTGGCGCCCTGTCTCGTCTGTTCCCTGAGAGGGCCAGCCCGGTATCAGAGGACACCATTCTGCCTCCAGCCCGGGTGATTGGTACGGTCACCTGGGAGATCGAGACGGTGTTGAGGACAGCCCAGTGTGACTAACCTGATCCGGGTGGGGGTCGTTCCCCAATCCGCCCGCTCCCAAGTGCTCGAGTGGGGCAACTCCAACAGACTGGTGGGACACCCTGGCTCAACCCGGACCCTCTCCTACCTCCGCCGTTGGTTCTGGTGGACGTCCATGGAGACAGACACACAGTTTGTGGCCGTTTTCCCTATATGCGCTCGCAGTAAATCCTCCCATCGTCCTCCTGCTGGTCTGCTGCGACCTCTCCCCATCCCTAGTCGTTCCTGGTCCAACATCTCCCTCGACTTCATCACCGGTCTCTCCATTTCCCACGGTAATTCTGTTATACCATAGTGGACTGGTTTTCCAAGGCGGCCCACTATGTCGCACTTCCTAAACTCCCCTTCTCTGCTGAGACCGCAGATCTCCTTGTGACTCACGTTGTCCACCTCCAGGGTATCCTTCAAGACATTGTGTCGGACCGTGGTCCCCAGTTTACATCCAGGGTGTGGCAGGCCTTCTGTAGAGGAATTGGGGCCACGGTCAGCCTCTCCTCCGGATACCATTCCCAGACCAACGGGCAGGCGGTGAGAGCCAACCACCCTCAGATGCCTAACGACCAGCAAGCCTGCATCATGGAGCAAGGTCTTGCCCTGGGTGGAGTACTCGCACAACTCCATTACCAACGCTGCCACGGGTATGTCGCCGTTTGAGTGCTCCCTCGGGTATCAACCCTCCATGTTTCCCAAGCAACAGTTGGATGCGGCTGTTCCCTCCGCCACTGTCACCGGGTTTGGAGGTCTGCACGAGCTGCTCTCCTGAGAGCTGCTCTCCTGAGAGCCACCCAACAGGCCCAACGGGGAGCAGACCGGCGACGGAGGCCAGCCCCTACCTACCATCCGGGTCAGAGGGCAGACTACCAGGCCCACCCCGATGCCCCTGGAAGGCCGCCTGGTGTCGCCCCTGGGGAGGGGGGTACTGTTGTGATTCCAGCATCACACCACTCTCCTCTCCAGCCGCGCTCCTCTGCCTCCCCCTCCTGGCCACCTGGGGTTACTACACCCAGGAGAACACTCCGTCCCAGAGGACCGTGGTCACGTCAGCGCACCTGTTCCCTATTCCCAATCAGGCTCCCTGTTTAGACTCCGCCCCCCTGTCCCTCGTTGCCAAACCGTTCCCGTTGTTCCGACCTGAGACTCTCTAGCAGTACTCCCTGTGAAGACCCTGTCGCCATCCCCTGTGGATTCCTGGTGTTTCCTCTGACTATTTTTCTTGTTTGTTCCTTTGTTGGATTTTTGTACTTCGATTTTTAGCCCTGGATATTTTTTTTTGTGTTTGTTTTCGGACTTCAGCCTTCTCCCCGCAGCACGCTATACAACACCCTCTGTTTGCATTTACACATTGTATTATTACTTCCGTAATTTACACACATATAGTTGATTGTTCACACCTCATAGCATTATATTCATTGGAGCAATATCCAAATAAAGATGCCCACGAGTTTTAAACTCCTTTTTGCCTCCGACTCCGTCTGTACTACCCCGGGGTTCCGCAAGCAACAATCTGTGTGTGGCTCAACACGTACAGCAATAATCAGATTATCAAGTTTGCAGACGACACCACAGTCATCGGCCTGATGGCGACGAAACGGAGTACAGAGATGAGGTGGACCAGCTGACGCGATGGTGTGAGGACAACAGCCTCGCACTGAATGTCAGCAAGACTAAGGAGCTCATCGTGGACTTCAGGAGCCACCCACTCCACCTTCAGCCTGGACAGGACACCGGTGGAAATCGTCAGCTGCTTCCGTTTCCTTGGGCTACAGATTTCCGACGACCTGGTGTGGACCCGCAACACAGAGGTCATGCTGAGGAAGGCACACCAGCGCCTCTATGCTCTGCGGTGCCTCAGAAAAAGCGGAATAGGCCAGAGGTGGCTAGTGAACTTCCTGATGATGGCGTCACTGTGTGGTACGGCATCACCACTGCACAGGACAAGAAAGCCCTCCAGAGGGTTGTGAGGACAGCAGAGAAGATCATCTGGTGTGCACTTCCATGCATTGAGGAGATCTGTAGGACCAGATGTCGGAAGAAGGCCATGTCCATCATAAAGGACTGCAACCACCCTGGCCTCCATCTCTTCTCCCCCCTACAGTCCGGTCGCGATTACGCAGCATCGCAGCAGCAAGTACTACCAGGTTTAAGGATAGTTTTTATCCACATGCGCCTACTGAACTGCTAGGAGTGCTGCCACTTTCACTTTCATAACATTGTCACTTACAGTCATTAACATTACACTGTCATACTTTGCTGGACTTTCTGGACTCATCACAGTTACTGCCCTGTATTCATGATGCTGCTGCACTACTGCCACTGTTTTTAAAGAATAAAAAACAAAAACGTACATTCAACACATGTAAATATAATTTATCAGTCACTTTGCTGTTCTTTTTTTGCTTATTTTTATTGCATATATTATTTGTATGGTATTGCTTTGGAGATGTATACTGCGTGAGGGAATGGGGAGGAAGCATTCCAATGTACCTGTTGCAATTGGCCAATACAAAAATATCTTGTAATATCTTGTAAGTTGTTTGTGTAGCAAAATGCATAACACTGTTGCTGAATCGCTTGAGGCAGATGACGCACAATTCTCAGTTGGACACATTAGTATGAACGTTTTTCGTGCCACATTTTGTGAGACAAATTCCAACATGGGACTAACCGGCGCTGCTAGCATGCTAGCAGTAACTCATAATCAAAAGAACTGAATTTCATCTCAAAGCCATCTTGTTCAGCATGGTAAGTATAGGAGTATAGTAGTTCAAGTGTTTACCCCCTAGCACAATCCAAATAAAAAACTAATATATTCATTGCATACAAGTATTCATACTCTTTGTCATTGCAAGCCCACATGAACTCATGTTGGTCATTTGGTTGCATATCCTTGGCGTGCCATGATTACCTGATGTCTGTGATCTTCAAAATATTCAAAATATTCTATTTTCAAGTACTCATAAAATCAATATTATAACCTCTCCTGGGTTTTGGAATGGGTGCCTATGGGAGTTGGGTGGGGAGATTCAACTGTAAATGATGCTGGTTCAGTTTGGAACGGTTACACGTGAGTTATTGACCTTAAAGATTGACGAACGCTCCCAGCTCATTTCTGAGCATTTCTTATTGGTTCGGGGGACTGTCAATCACAGGCACCACAGGTGTGTGAACGCAACTCTTCTCAATGGAGGAGCGACGTAGGAAGGGAGGGAGGGGCATGTTTTGTTAATGTAAGTAATCTAAATGTAGTCTCTCTCTCTCTCTCTCTCTCTCTCTCTCTCTCTCTCTCTCTCTCTCTCTCTCTCTCTCTCTCTCTCTCTCTCTCTCTCTCTCTGTGTGTGTGTGTGGCAACAATCCAGAATCCAAAGTGAACCGGGGACCTTGAGTGTCCAGATTCTAAGACAGAGGTGCTACTTCCTGCCGTAGGCCAGGGCGCCGCACGCCAAGGCACCCACCACCACCACCAGCACGGCCCCGCCCAACAGCATCACGGGCAGGCCGGTCGGTTCGGCCGGCTTAGCGGCGTCTTCCGGTTCGCTGACGGGACCCGCCGGCGCTTCCTGCGGCACGGGGGCGGGGCCCTCCACCTCTTGGTCGGAACCCAGCGGAATCTGGGAGAACCGCGATTGGTCGAGAGCAAGGCTCTCTTTGGCGGTAACGGGCTCGGCGACCACCAGGACCGGGGGCGGGAGGAGCCCCTGCCGGGAGAACCGCTGCTCCTCTACCGGCTCCGAGGGGCGGCGGCAGGGGGAGGAGGAGGAGGTGACGGAGGCCACGGGGGTCGACGCACTGGAGGGCGGCTGGAGTTTGAGGATGGGCACGGGGGGCGTGGCCATGGCAGGCGCCCTCCCGGAGTGGTGGTGGTGGGCGCCGCCAGCCCGCAGCACATCCTCGGCCGCCGCCGCCAGGAGCCGGGAGCTGGAGGGGGGGAGGTACCGCTTCTCCTCTTCCTCCTGCTCCTCCTCCCGCCGGAGCTCCTCCAACTCCTGCTCCCCCCCCAACATGCTCAGAATGCTGCTCTGCATCTCATCCTCTTCCTCCGTTCCGGACGTTTCTTCCTCCTCTGCTTTCTCCTCCTCCTCCTCGTCGGTCTCCACCGCCTCTTCTTCCTCCTCCTCCAGCATCTCGGCGTCCTCCCGCTCCAGCTGGACCATGTCGGAGAGGGAGTTGTAGCTCTCCTCCATGGCTAGCAGCACCGCTCCATTGCTGCTGTCCATGCTCTTGGCGTCCTCTGGATCCATGTCGCCCACGGTGGACCAGGACTCTGCCAGCAGGCTCTCGCTCTGCCAGGGCATCGGAGGGACGTCCCCCTGGGTCAGAGGAGGACTTGGCAGTCCAGACAGGGAAGAGGCCCCGCCGGCGCCTCCAGCTTCCCTGCTGGCCGTGGGCTCTGGAGCCTTTCCCTCCAGAGTGAAGGCTGGACACGCTGCATAGAGGAAGCCCAGCCACAAGTTAAATACTTGATTATTCAAAAATCAATTATAGAAACGATAGTGATTAGGGATAGGAGAAAATCCGCAATGCATGTACCGTCAGGTAACCTTTTTTTTAAGCCACAAACGTCAATGTTGTCTTAGTGGAAGCTAAATAATGGTACAGTCCTACAGAGGGTGCGATAGCGTGTTCACCAATAGTGAATGTGTGTTATGTTCTGCCACGTCCATTTAAGAAATGACCTGGCCTGTAGAACCCAAACCCCAAAGTTAAACCACACAAAATATAAAGAATGCAAGAAAAATGGTAATTTATCGCAATGTTTAGAATCGCAATCATATCGGCAATAATAGTGATATATAGATTGCTTCAATTCAAGGTTTTGTAGCTTGTTTATTTGTTACATAACCAGCCGAGGTGAGTGCTCCCCGGGGAGATGACACGTTTGGATCGGAAAAAGTTCAGCAGCCATGGCCGTGTGTGCTGCTGTGTTTCTATGTATAGCCCCGGCCCTGCATGTCTTTCTATCTTTAGGTGCTATATACGTCTCCATCTGTCACCAGAGAGTGGAAGCCATTCCAAAGATTCGACGTGACGTGACCAGGTCCATGGTCAGGAGGAAGGATTAACAGGGACGGTGATGTCACACGCTCTAAATCTGCCTTGAAAGTCAAAAAACATGGACATCATTTGAGAACGAGGCCAATGGTTTTTGTAATAGTATTGACCTATAGAGAAATATACCCCAGAAGTTCGTTTTTTTTATACGTCTGGTATCAAACGGATCCTCTTCCCCTTCTGTTCCATGTGTCAACTTTGCTGGTGGAAAATATTTACAACCCCTGTAGCCCAGAAATAGATATTTTCAACACTTCTTGGCCAGGCACATTGGCCAGGCTCACGCTCGGTCGCGTGCTAGCTGGTGAAACTCTGCACCAGTGTTCAGCGAGACACTTTTATCCAAGAGGTTTTGCCTTTAAAACCCCCATAGAATTAGAGGTAATAAACCAATGAATAAGAACTTTTAGAATGAAGTCCACATTCTCGACCAAGGAGATTCTATGTTTAATATTGTTGTTTCTTTTTAAAATATTCATATTTTTTACATACGTTGCAGTGTAATTAGTGTCATGAATCCCCTGATTCACGGCAATAATTACACTGCAACCTACCTTCACAAGCCTTTAGGTTGTGACTTAGCATATCGTCATGTGTAAGCCGGCCGGTAAGGATCCGATTTGGGGAGACGTATTTTAAACGGTTTAAACAGTATGATCTTATTGGCCTACTTGGGTAATTGTATTTTCATTGATGTTGGCAAAAACGAAGGCCTGTCTTTGTTCCTGGATCACTATCAGTGTGATGAGGAAGTTAGCCCTCATATAGTGACACACGTATGACACTGCTCTCCTTAGAGAAAACAAGTGTCACATATCGGTGACCCCTTCAGCCAATCAGAACGAAGGCAAGGTCAGCCTGCGAGGTAGGAACAGGAAGTGAAAAGAATAACAACAAACTTGAAATGAATACTTGTGAAATGAATAAAAGTTAATACAATCAACCAGTTAACCAAAAGATAATCAGTTATCTTTCCTTCTATAGAAGGTTGGAGGTTAGCCGTGGCTACGCTGAAGTAGTCCCAAAGTGACCTTTTAACGACCTGTAACTAATAGCTACCCTTTCTCCCAGGTTGATTCATTTAAAAGTCAAAGCAACACAACAAACCAACAAAGCAGTGTGTTTCTGTGAACGACGCCTGGCGTCATTTAAAGAACCAGACAGACAGAAGAACAATAATAAAATGGTCTACCTGGGCTGCTTACTGACTGAGTTGCTGGACAGAGAGACAGATGCTTCAGATCAGCGAGCGGCGAGTCACACACACATGGGAGCAGAGGGGCTGAACACTGGACTGATGGGACAGGCACACAACAAGCTACACTCGGCTCTGGGCTCTCTCGCTCTCTCACACACACTCTCTCCCTCTCTCTCTCTCTCTCTCTCTCTTTCACACACACACACACACACACACACACACACACACACACACACACACACACACACACACACACACACACACACACACACACACACACACACACACACACACACACACACACACACACGGCTGCAGGCGTTTAAGAATTACATAAAAATAGAATCACCATAACAAATAGCTTCTAAATGCACATGGAGAACACACATTTTTTTAGGATTAGATCAAATGTTAAAAAGCAGCCTACAAGTGGATAGACCAAAGAGCAATGACCTTTTGTTATATTATAGTATAGTATACAGTATTATAGGACTGTATACTATACTATATACAGTTATAGTGTATAGTATATAGTTATATATGCACTATAACTATACACTATAACTGTATATAGTATAGTGTACTATACTACTATACCACTATATAGTGTATACCAGAGCCATAGAGATAATACACTATATTATGTACAGTTATAGTGTATAGTATATACAGTTATAGTGTATAGTATAGTGTATACTGCTATACTACTATACCACTACTACTATATAGTGTATACTATATACACTACTGCTATACGACTATACCACTACTACTATACCACTATATAGTGTATACTATATACACTATATAGATGATATCTAACTACTGTATATAGTATATACACTATACTATATACAGTACAGTTAGATATCATGACAATGACAAGTGGTGGTAGTTTAAGCGGGTGCCATTAATGAATTAATTCATTATTATTGTGGACGTTTTAAAGTTGTGTTCGTTATGACTAAACACGATGATTTAATGTCCCTGGTTAATCCTCAACACGAAGGAGCCTCCATGCTAACGGATCATCCTCACTATAAAACAAATAAAGAGAAGGACTCGGACTCTCACCCCATTGGCCGCCCGACCCGGATGTGCACGTCACGTGACCACCGAGATCAGCTGATCCTCTTCATCCTCTTCATCCTCCTCCTCCTGTCGTCGTCTGAGCAGCGAGTCACGACCCGGCGATTATATTCGATATCTCTCCTGCAAATCCCAGGTAAAAAAATAATATATATATGTGTGGTATTTAAGTATTTTTTTTACTGTAGTATATTGTATACACCATGTGATTATATAGTGTATTGTTGTGTCTCAGGCCTAGCGGACACCATGGCGCTCAGCGATGCCGACGTGCAGAAGCAGGTTGGGACCGTTTAACCTTCACTCATCCACTCATTCACACATTCACTCATTCACTCATTCGTCCTTGCGTGAATTGTGTTCGTGTCACATGCAACGGGTTGGGAGTTATTGCACAATCGCAAACAAGCGAGTGGGACATTAAAAATATAGAACACATATTTTTTTTTAATTCATCACAAGGCGCCAAATGTCGTCGTATCGTATTATTTTCACATTAATAAACAACAACAACATCAACATCAACATCAACATGGTCCAGGTTTAAACTGCATTGCAGTGGTGGCCGAGGAGTCCCGTGGTCACGTGGTCGGTCATGATGAGGACCTTTCTATTATTTTCTTTCCCCTAACCCTGTTTTGAATATAATAATAATAATAATAATAATAATAATTATAATGTAAGCAGTGGATAACCGGTCACACATAAATAACCACATTCAAATGATGAGGCGCCACATGGGTTTAACTCATGGAGATGACTTGGACACAATGCATACTAACCGCTCGTATACAATTATAACGATCTAATAGAGGGAGAGACACACACACACACACACACACACTTAGGAGACATTCAACACCGCGGTGTGAGGAGCGGTCAAGGAACGCCCGACTGCCTCTCAGTATATCCTGTAGTCACAGGAATTGTTTTGACAGCACTGAAAGGAAACATCATTTTGATGAACCGTTGTTTTATTGTAAAACAATAAGTGAAGATGTGCTGTGATCACCTTTCATGGCATCTAAACACATGACTGCATCGGTTTGGCTCCTCCCCCTTCATGCTCGCTTGACTGCTACACAACTTGATGAGAATGAGAATAAAGACGTTCTGATTGTGATTCCAGATCAAACACATGATGGCCTTCATTGAACAGGAGGCCAATGAGAAGGCAGAGGAGATAGACGCCAAGGTACGGAGACCCCTGACCTCCCCTCACCTCCTGAATAACAGAAGACGGAACTTCAAAACGTTAACGTGTGTGTGTGTGTCCTCGTCCTCTTGCAGGCGGAAGAGGAGTTCAACATTGAGAAGGGACGTCTTGTGCAGACGCAGCGGTTGAAGATCATGGAGTACTACGAGAAAAAGGAGAAGCAGATCGAGCAGCAGAAGAAAATGTGAGTCACGTCTGGACCGCCCCCTCCCCCCCCCCCCCCCCCTCGTGATCAGCCATTTCCATAATCATATATAGTGTCTTATCATTGAAGAATGTGTCCACTGTGTGGAGTCAGCAGCCCTGTTCCCTCCCGTTGTTGTTGTGACATGTGGAGGTCTTCTCATCATCCTCTTCCACAGTCAGATGTCCAACCTGATGAACCAGGCCCGCCTCAAAGTCCTGAAGGCTCGTGATGACATGATATCGGTAAGGCTATGATTTCCATAATGCGCCTCACAGGCCGGCACGCTTAACGTCCGTCTTCCACATTTACAACCTTTTGTCTTTTAAGGTTTGGTGTATTTATGGTCGTTCTTATCGTATGTCCTCAGGAAATGTTGACTGAGGCACGCGAGCGGCTAGGCACCGTGGCTAAGGACCCTGCCAGGTACCCAGCTCTGATGGATGGCCTCATCCTCCAGGTCCGTACGTCCACCCAGATGTGTGTGTGATCTGACCTATGACCTTTTAACGGTATAGGAGGGTCCGAGGCACCATCTTGGTACAGTTGTTCTTCATGTGAAGCCCTCCTATGATGTCATCATGGAGGTTTGTTTTCAACCGTTTGACACAGGGATTCTTTCAACTTCTGGAGTCCAAAGTGACCATTCGCTGTCGCAAGCAGGATGTCCCGATGGTGCAGGTGGGTGACGTTATGAAGGGTGACGCACTGAGCCATGTCTCCATAACTCTAAGATTTCCATAATTCCATAACTGTTGTTTGTGTTTCTCTCCAGGCGTCCATTCAGAGGAACATTCCGGCCTACAAGGACAGGGTGAAGACCAACCTGGAGGTCCGCATTGACCAGGACAACTGCCTGTCCCAGGACATGTAGGTTCCTCTGCCTACCGTCCGTCAAACACTCAATGTCTCCACTAGGAGTCACATGGTGCTCACATGGGCAAAACAGCTCAACAAGCTAAACAAAACCTGTTTTGATGATAAAGTCATTGTCAAAATTAAGTTAAGATGCATTTAAGTCGCTTTGGATAAAAGCGTCTGCCAAATGCCCTAAATGTAAATGTAAATTTATCTTCTTCTTTAAAGTGTACTCTCTTCGCCCTCTTGCTCGGAGAACAATTGGGAAGTTTGAGGACAAGAAAGCTTAATTGGTCTTTTTTTTTTTAAACCTCAAACCAGGTATTTTGTTTATCATTAGTCTAATCTTTATTATATTAAATGGCACTGGAGTCTACTCAAGTTCTTATATGTGCATGCTTTGGCTGATGGCCAGGAAACCAGGTTTGGTGACTCTGTGATGGGTGGTCCTCTCTGATGTGATGGGTGGTCCTCTCTCTGATGTGATGGGTGGTCCTCTCTGATGTGATGGTGGTCCTCTCTGATGTGATGGTGATCCTCTCTGATGTGATGGGTGGTCCTCTCTCTGATGTGATGGGTGGTCCTCCTCTCTGATGTGATGGGTGGTCCTCCTCTCTCTGATGTGATGGGTGGTCCTCTCTGATGTGATGGGTGGTCCTCTCTCTGATGTGATGGGTGGTCCTCTCTGATGTGATGGTGGTCCTCTCTGATGTGATGGTGATCCTCTCTGATGTGATGGGTGGTCCTCTCTCTGATGTGATGGGTGGTCCTCTCTCTGATGTGATGGGTGGTCCTCCTCTCTGATGTGATGGGTGGTCCTCTCTGATGTGATGGGTGGTCCTCTCTCTGATGTGATGGGTGGTCCTCTCTCTGATGTGATGGGTGGTCCTCTCTCTGATGTGATGGGTGGTCCTCCTCTCTGATGTGATGGGTGGTCCTCTCTGATGTGATGGGTGGTCCTCTCTCTGATGTGATGGGTGGTCCTCTCTCTGATGTGATGGGTGGTCCTCTCTCTGATGTGATGGGTGGTCCTCTCTCTGATGTGATGGGTGGTCCTCTCTCTCCACAGCTCTGGAGGGATTGAGCTGTACAACGCCCGGGGAAACATCAAGGTGTCCAACACCCTGGATAGCCGACTGGACCTGATGGCCCAGCAGGTATGTTGGACTTGTTGTAGGTCAGCTGTCATTTGGGGGTCAATTGTAAGAAATGCCCTAGACACCCGTCAGCTATTGGTGAGTGAAATGCTCTGTGAGGATATTGTGTTCTGGTTAATGAGATGACTTTAGACCAATCGGGGAATCCCTCTCTCTCTCTCTCTCTCTTCTAACCCTAACCACTTCTCAATGGTGAAGAACTGTTTGCGTTCAAAAACTCCCAAAGTCTTACACCATCCTGTCACGCTCATATCGTTTGGTATAAAAGTCAATTTTATATTATATTATTTTTGGAACATCCACAATAAGCTTGTGGATGCAGTGGTTTGTGTGAGTGTGAGGAGGTGATGGTAACCTTCTCCTACATGATGACTGTCTGTTCTCAGATGATGCCGGAGGTCAGAGGGGCTCTGTTCGGCGCCAACCCCAACCGCAAGTTCCTGGATTGAGTTGCTTTTAAAACGGCTTTTAAAAAAAGTCTTTTGTTTTATATTTTGTGGTGTAAAATATCCCATTCCTGTGTCTCAGAGGGTTATATTCCAATTAAATTTCAACTCTAAATGAGGCACCTTTTATGTTGTGACGTATTGCTGTAATGTTTCGGTGCAACTAGAGAAGAGCAGGATGGAAGGGGTTAATGTGAGACTTGAGGTTTGACCAGGAGATAGTAGGGCGGTTGGTCAGTGACTTGTGCATTGTGCTTAACACTGCTAAGTCAGGGACGACGTGATTGGTTGCGATCTTGCACCGCTGAAGTCAGGGACGACGTGATTGGTTGGATGTTCAGCATTTCAGGCTGTGATTAGATTATCAGAATGACATATTACGTTGCTTTCTTACAATTGGTCCATTATCACTTGGCAACCTCATTTGCAAATTGCACGGAACACTAGTCTTTAACATCTGCTCCAACCAATCACAGTGAATGAATGAAGTGTTCGGAAAATGAATAGGACTATATGGACTAAGTTAATTTATTAGTGTTAGTTATTGTACATTTACATATTGTATCAGGCTTGCGGCTGAGGCGGCACTGTGTATGTGTGTGTGTATATGAGGACTCCAGATGTGTTATTAAATTATAAGTGTTCTTGACTTGTCTCCATCTGTACATGTTTATATTGTGACAAATGTGTAACGTATAAAGTTCATAAAATGATGATCAACTCTCCTGGTGTTTATTTGTGTGTTTTGAGTAGCCTACTTATTGGACAAATTAGTTAACTGTGAAGTTTAGGACTCCCATTCTTTTGGGTAAAAGTGGTAATTCTTCCTTATATGGTAATGAGCTGATCACATGGCCTACATCAGCATGAAAATGCCTTAGATTGTGTGCGTGGTGAGAGTATTTAGCTCAGTAGAGCTGGACTATCCGGTGGTGTAGGTTGTTGTTTTGGACGGGCTGAACCCCGTAGGACGCCACACGCCACACGTGTGAGTATTTCCATTATCGGTGTTTGTATGTAAGCTTTATATTTGAAGATTTGAGTCATTGCTACGAATGTCTTTTAGATCAGACCGACTCTGGACCAATCGTTTGTTCTTGGATTGTGTTAAAAGTTCGCTTAATAAGTATCTCTCAGTTAATGTTAATATTTATTATTAACGGCCTCATGAATTAACCTATTCAAATGTTACTTTTACTTTTTGGTCATCTTAGTTATCACACACAGAGATGGCCTTTTTCTATTAAATCACCATCCACAGTGAGACTAAACATATTGTCATCTCATACAATACACACTGATGCACTGATTCTAAGCAGCTGGACATTAACACTAGTTATTAAAAATCAATATCCACACACTCCTGAACAATATCCTCCTGAATTTTATTTGTATGATTATGGATTTTTTTTTCTTAAATATATTTGTCTCAAGGAATTCAACAAGATTGTTTTTTGGTTTTCCCTCCAAGCCTGATCGTTTCTTCATGAGCCTCTTATTAGTATTATTATTAGTCTAGTATTATGAGAGTAACACACTGCAGCACTGTTTGAGTTGAGGTCAGCTGATCAGGCCTCCACACTAACAACAACCATTTAATTGGATCAAAATTCTTGATTCTTCACGTAATGAAAACGACCCTCATTTTAAAACGTGTCCCAGGAGCCAACAGCAACACAGCGCCCTCTAGTGGAACTTGATGTTCTGGTCATTTAAGGACACGGTGATGTCAGTGCGGGGAGGCGGCCTCCGGGTCACGATGCTCACCTGCTGGGGGTCTCTGCTCCTCCTCCTCGGGCCGGCGTGCGACGGGGCCCCCGTCCCGTCCCAGAGGGAGGCCCTCCGGTGCCAGGAGACCTCCCGGCAGACAGGGGGCCGGGTGGTGCTAACGGCGGCCGAGCGGAGACTCGACGCTCGCCTCCGGACCATGATGGAGCGGGAGATGTCCCGGGAGCCGTTCCCGCCGTCCGTTCACTTCTTCAGGGCCAAGCCGCTCATCGAGGAAAGCCCCGTCTTCCGTCTGCTCCAGAAGATGCCCAAAGGTGATCTTTGGTGGCCGCTGAAACATAAAGTACCCCTGTGGATTTAGTGGAACTGTTAATATATCGAGCCGTAAAGAGAGACCCTCGTCCCTCATTTCTCCGCCATTGAGAAGTGTTGCATTCACACACCTATTATTGACCAATCAGGGATGAGAGGCCGTTGATTGGTCGTAAATCAGCCGGGAGCGGTCCAGAACCACCGGTATGGCCGGTGCCGTCAAACTTAAAACCACTATATTTTCTTAGAGCATCTCACTCCCTAATAGCTGAAGGTTGGCATTTCTAAAAAAAAATTGGCTAAACTGAAATGACAACTCTTAAATATTCCCTTCATGCGTCCTTAAGGCTGCAAAGCAGCAGGCAATCACGCAAGCTGTGAAGGTCAGAACCCTTTAAAAGGTGTGTGTTCGTCTCTTCCTTAATTTCCCTCGGGATTAATAAAGTTTTCTGAAGTTTTCTGAATCTGAATCTCCGGTCTCTCTAGGCGGGGCCCTCCATGTCCACGGCTCCACCCTGGTGGCCGTGGAGTGGCTGGTGAGGAACATCACCTACAGACCCCACTGCTACATCTGCTTCACCAGGGACCGGTCGGTGCGCTTCAAGTTCTCCACCCGCTACCCCTTCCCCCGCTGGGACTGCTTCTACTGGCAGCTGCTGGAGACCCTACGGGCCCAGATGGGAGACCCCGCGCCCTTTGACAACAGGTGGTCCCCAGAGCTCGGAGCCGCCAGCGTCCCTGGCCAGCAGTGGTTCCTTTAGAAAGGGGTCCATTCTTCCCACATTAAAGACGCTAAGATTTGAGAGTTCTTAAGAGAGGCAGAGTTTTTCTGCCTTAGAGACACCCTGATTGCTCAGAAATTTGCAGGGCGCTCAATCCAAATGGTCTCATACAGAAGCATTACTACAAAATTCACTCACTAATAGCTGACGGGTGGCCTTTATTAAAAAAGTATACTCATATATATATAGATAGATAGATAGATAGATATATAGATATAGATAGATATATTATATATATATTATATATATTATATATATATAAAATGATAGCCCTTTAATCCTATCTACAGCATATTTTAAGAAGTCACATGAAAAAGCATGAATGGTAAACCGGGAATTTGGTTTGGATGTCAGTTTAATCCAGAACCTCACGCTGTTCACCGAGGACCCTGACTCGGCGTACCCGAGTCAGGACGCGGTCTGGGAGAAGTTCGAGAGGGCGTTCGTGGTGGCGTCCGGCCTCATCACCCACGCCCCCGTCCTGAGGGACTACCTGTACCGCGGCCTGGAGACGCTCCACGGAGACCACGTCATGTACCTGGAGCTGAGGAGCGGGCTGCCCAGGGTACGTCGAGTGGGTAACAGGGCGTGTCCTGCACCATGGGTTCAAACTCACGACCCCCAGGTACGACGGGCGGACACTAAAAACCCCACAGGCTCAAGCTTCATCGCTATAAGGTCTTTTAGGTATGTCGGGGGTGAGCTTCACTTCACAGCCCTACCGGCTGGCTTCCAACACGCCCTTTTGGGTTAGAGGACTCCCTCTAGTGGTCAAACACGTGCATTACCTCTTATTGGTCATCTGCTGATGACACCTGGCCTGTCCTCCGCTTATTGAAACTGAATTGAGTGTTTAAAGGGAAGCCCCACAGTGACAAAAACCTGAAAGCATTTTGTAGTGGCCTTGTCAGTGTGTTTGGTCCTCCTTTAGGCGGCAGTCTAGCTCAGGAGGTAGAGCGGTCGCCTCACAACCGGAAGGTTGCTGGTTCGATCCCCGGCTCCTCCTAGCAAAAACTGTCGAGGTGTCCTTGAGGAAGACCCTAACCCTAACTGCTCCCCGGGCGCTGTATGAATAGCTGCCCACTGCTCCTAATACTAGGATGGGTTAAATGCAGAGAACACGTTTCACTGTATGTCTTCATGTATGTGACCAATAAAGAGGATTCAATCCTCACGATTTGTTGTTGTTTGTTTGTTGTTTAAAGCTGGGGTAATTGGTCATTTAAATATTTTGAGATGGGTAACATTCCCATTGTATCCTGTTTCCGTCTCTCTTCCAACCAATGTCTTTTAGCTTCAATGGTTTTTAGTCAGTTTTCACTTTCTCCGTGGTAGGCGTACGAGCTGGACGGCAGGGTCCACGATGAGGCCTGGTACCTGGAGACGGTCCGGGAGGTCACGCAGCAGTTTGTGGAACATCACCCGGACTTCCTGGGAACCCGCGTCATCATCACGGCCCACAGGTACGACACGTGACCGTGCAACCATCAACACGTGGTGATACGAGCGAAAAACACAGTCTTATTATTAACGCAATGAGCTGTTCACACATAACGATCTTGGGTTTACTTACTTACGTTTTTCCCGCCAGATCTCTGAGCGTGTCCCGGGTCAAGGCGGCCGTGATGGACGCCGTCCAACTGCAGAGAGACTTCCCCGATGTGGTCGCGGGGTTTGACTTGGTGAGACCATCGCGTCCCTTTCACTCTTACACTACATCGTCTAAAATAGGTTGTTTCCAGGGTTTGGGGTTTTCCTCTGAAGATGCCAACACCGAGTAACTGGTGTGGTTCTGCAGGTCGGCCGGGAGGACAGCGGCAGGAGTCTGTGGTTCTTCAGGGACGCGCTGCTGCTGCCGGCGGGCCTCGGGCTGGTTCTGCCCTACTTCTTCCATGCGGGGGAGACAGGTGGGTTCTCTTCTGCGGTCCAGGTTTAAAGTGGCGATCTCGAAGATTTCCATTGTCTTTGGCGACCCCCTGTGGTGATAAGCGGTAACTGCGGGTGTGTTTTCGGACCTCACTTCCCTGTGTGTTTCTTCCCGGGAATGTCGCCAATGGAACCTCCGGTTTGTAACATTCATAAATACTGCAAATGAAAGCGCTTTCATCACCGGCTCAATCACCACAGTGTGTTACCTCATTAGTGAGGTAGTGACTTAAAATAATATCTTAATATTATGACTTTAAGATAAGATGTACTTTATTACTCCCAGACTGAAAGCTATGGGGTCGCAGCACACAGTACAGGCAGGGAATTCAAATAAATGACATTACAATTTCTAAAAACAGATGGTTGGGGGCACGATGTGCCTCTGCCCTGTGGACACGCCGCCTGGCGTTCACTACTATGAACACATTCAACATTTATATTGGCCATATGCAACAAGTATAATGGAATGCTTACTCCCAATTCCCTCCCGCAGTATGAATTTCTAAAACAAAATATTCAAAAAAAATACTATACACAATAAAAACATAAAAGTGACTGAAAGATCATATGTACATGTGCGAATTGTGCAAAAAGCATTTTAAAGTACCAGTAGTTCAGCAGAATGTCCAAAGTATGACAGTGTAATGTTAATGACATGTTATGATAGTGTAATGTTAATGACATGTTATGATAGTGTAATGTTAATGACATGTTATGATAGCGTAATGTTAATGACATGTTATGATAGCGTAATGTTAATGACATGTTATGATAGCGTAATGTTAACGACATGTTATGACAGCGTAATGTTAACGACATGTTATGACAGTGTAATGTTAACAACATGTTATGACAGTGTAATGTTAATGACATGTTATGATAGTGTGATGTTAATGACATGTTATGATAGTGTGATGTTAATGACATGTTATGATAGTGTGATGTTAATGACATGTTATGATAGAGTAATGTTAATGACATGTTATGATAGTGTAATGTTAATGACATGTTATGATAGTGTAATGTTAATGACATGTTATGATAGTGTCATGTTAATGACATGTTATGATAGTGTCATGTTAATGACATGTTATGATAGTGTCATGTTAATGACATGTTATGATATGATATGATGTTATGATAGTGGCAGCACTCCTAGCAGTTCAGTAGGTCACTGCCTGTGGATAAAAACTATCCTTAAACCTGGTAGTCCTGGTACTGATGCTGCGTAATTGGCGACCAGACGGTAGGGGGGAGAAGAGATGGAGCCCAGGGTGATTACAGTCCTTTATGATGGACATGGCGTTCTCCCGACATCTGGTCCTAAAGATCTCCTCAAAGCATGGAAGTGCACACCCGATGATCTTCTCTGTCGTCCTCACGACCCCCTGGATGGCTTTCTTGTCCTGTGCAGTGGTGTTGCCGTACCACACGGTGACGCCACTCGTCAGGACGCTCTCTACGGTGTACAGTATTCTCACTCTACTTCTGTACACTTGATGCAGACAAAGAAGGCACCGACGTAGACGACAACCTCCTGGACGCCCTGCTGTTCAACACTACGCGCATCGGCCACGGCTACGCCCTGCCCCGCCACCCGCTGGCCAAGGAGCTGTCCAGGACGCGGGACGTAGCGGTGGAGCTGTGTCCCATCTCCAATCAGGTCAGGTGCTGCCCCACCAACACCAACACCAACACCACCCCCACCACCACCACCAATACCACAGCAGCTTTCTGCTGCTACACCCCCCCGGGTGTAGAACTGTTCTAGTTCTACACCTGCTCTAGTCACTGTTCTACTTTGACCTCGAGTAAACAAACCTCCCTAGAATGAGATCTGAATCTGGGTCACGGTTCCGGTGTAACAGCTTACTGTCACTGTTGTGAATAAGCGCCAGAAAGGAAAACCCGCCAGCCTCAGTTAGTGGTGTTCAACTTCCAAATCCCTGGGGTTGCCGGGTTTAAATCCCACATTGTGCCCGTGTCATCGTGAGGGTCCAGCACGGGTCTCGAACTCACGGTTCCCGGCATGAGAGGAAACGCTTTAACGTGAGAAGCTAAAACCCACGGGCTATAGCTTCATCGCTAGAGCGTCTTTTAGGCGTCAGGGAGTGAGGTTTACATACCACACAGCACCACCGGTTACCCCTGGACAGTTAAAATGTCACCATGTCTGCTCTCTAACTGTGTCTGCTCTCTAACCCTGTCTTCTCTCTAACCATGTCTGCTCTCTAACCGTGTCTGCGCTCTAGGTGCTCTCTAACCGTGTCTGCTTTCTAGGTGCTCTCTAACCGTGTCTGCTTTCTAGGTTCTCTCTAACTGTGTCTGCTTTCTAGGTGCTCTCTAACCGCGTCTGCTCTCTAGGTGCTCTCTAACCCGGTCTGCTCTCTAACCGTGTCTGCTCTCTAGGTGCTCTCTAACTGTGTCTGCTCTCTAACTGCTCTCCAACCCGGTCTTCTCTCTAACCGTGTCTGCTCTCTAACCGTGTCTGCTCTCTAACTGCTCTCTAACCGTGTCTGCTCTCTAGGTGCTCTCTAACCGTGTCTGCTCTCTAACCGTGTCTGCTCTCTAACTGTCTGCTCTCTAGGTGCTCAAGTTGGTGTCTGACCTCCGGAACCACCCGGCGGCGGTGCTGATGTCTGAAGGCCATCCCCTGGTGATCAGTTCCGATGATCCGTCTCTGTTCGGCACGGCCGGCCTCTCCTATGACTTCTACCAAGCCTTGGTGGGCATCGCCGGGCTCAGGGCCAACCTGGGAACCTTCAAGGAGCTGGCCACCAACTCCTTAAAGTGAGTCTTTGGTAACGCGGGTTAGTGTCATTACACATGACATAAGCAATCCAACGCCCTGCAACGGCACATGCTAAATATGTAAAGTTATGAAAATACATTTTCTATATATTGTTATAGTGTTCTCCCACTCCATCCTCCACAGATACAGCTCTCTGCCCCCACACCTCAAGGACGCAGGCCTGGCCATGTGGCAGAAGAGCTGGGCCTCGTTCCTGGTTACTCATGGGAACTAGAGAACACAAAGGGATTGGAGTCACTTAAACACCGTGTGTTACTTCAGATATGATGATGAGCGACAGGAGAGTCAACTTGCATCATCAAAAGCACACGCAGACTCATGAGTGTATATAATATAAATAATAATTTGACCAAAAATATGAATAGTTCGTCCATCCGTCCATCGTCTACCACTTATCCGGGTCGGGTCGTGGAGGTAGCAGCTTCAGCAGGGGACTCCAAACGTCCGTCTCCCTGGCAACATGGACCAGCTCTGACCGGGGGATCCCGAGGTGTCCCAGGCCAGTGGGGAGATGTTAATAGTTCATATCAAATAATATGGAATGGTAATGGACAAGAAGTTGTCATAAATGCTGTTATATACAGTATGTAAGAAACCCATAATGATAATGACCGGTAGAGACACAAGCTGTTGAAAAATAGATTTATTGCTATTGTTTATTGCTTTTGTATATAAAAATAGTTGGTTGTTTCGGTTGCGTGAAATAAAACAGCAAAACAGGGAAATCGTACACATATCTGCAGCTGTTGTAGACCAGTGTGGACCCTAAATAACAACAAGAAAGAACCTCACATGAGTTAAATAAACCGCATATTAACCTTTGACTTGGGATCAGTCCTACCCATGACACGTACTGTAAATTTAGCACACGCACACACGCACACGCACGCGGCCCCTTGGGAAGGAAGTCCTTTGAAGCTCTCGGTGTCCCTGGGGCCTCAAGTAAACACAAAGTGTGACAGTTATCGCCTCATGTTTACCCGCTCACACCGACGGGCTTCCGCCACACCAGGGAGGAGGAGGAGGAGGAGGAGGAGGAGGAGGAGGAGGAGGAGGAGGAGGAGGATCGAACAGCGAGGTTCCATCCAGACGACCCGCTCCATCTCTTGAGATACTTCTGCGGTTCATATTAGCATTGGCCTCTGTGGGTTAGTCGGTTCCTATTAGCATTGGGCTGTGTGGTGGGAAGGGGTTAGTCGGTTCCTATTAGCATTGGGCTGTGTGGTGGGAAGGGGTTAGTCGGTTCCTATTAGCATTGGGCTGTGTGTGGTGGGAAGGGGTTAGTCGGTTCCTATTAGCATTGGGCTGTGTGTGGTGGGAAGGGGTTAGTCGGTTCCTATTAGCATTGGGCTGTGTGTGGTGGGAAGGGGTTAGTCGGTTCCTATTAGCATTGGGCTGTGTGTGGTGGGAAGGGGTTAGTCGGTTCCTATTAGCATTGGGCTGTGTGTGGTGGGAAGGGGTTAGTCGGTTCCTATTAGCATTGGGCTGTGTGGTGGGAAGGGGTTAATCGGTTCCTATTAGCATTGGGCTGTGTGGTGGGAAGGGGTTAGTCGGTTCATATTAGCATTGGGCTGTGTGGTGGGAAGGGGTTAGTCGGTTCATATTAGCATTGGGCTCTGTGAGGTGGGAAGGGGTTAGTCGGTGAAGCAAGTACACCAACATTCTCATAGCTAAATTGCAATACGGCAGCCTGAGTCTGGAGAAGCAAAACAATTCTAATGGTTTGTTTGAATGAATAAATAAATAAATTGTGTTTTGCTGTCCAACACACCTGATTCCACAATTCACCCATCACTTAATTAGGGTCATTAATGAAATGTGTCTGAAGGGGAGAGTATATTGGGACATTATAGGATTGATCAAATAACATTTGTCTTGGCAGCCAAGAGTCTTGGGCCAACTCTGAAACGTATCATTATTCATTCATTCATTCATCTTCTCCCGCTTATCCGAAATCGGGTCTTGGAGGTAGCAGCTCCAGCAGGGGACTCCAAACTTCCCTCTCCCTGGCAACATCGACTAGCTCTGACTGGGGGATCCCGAGGCGTTCCCAGGCCAGTGTGGAGATGTAATCACCCCACCTGTACCTCGGTCTGCCCCCAGGAAGCATCCTTACTAGATTAACCACCTCAACTGGCTCCTTCCTACGCGAAGGAGCAGCGGCTCTACTCCGAGTCTCTCACGTATCATTATTATTCATATTATTATTAGAAATCACTCAGTAACTTCACCATCTGACGTTAACTTAATAAAGGCATTCTGGATTTGGCAAATGATGTCCTTAGTTCCAGTCTAGATCTTCCTCACAAATACATTAACCCATAGGTTTTAACAATTAAATGCAAGCGCTATATATATATATTAATAATAATAATAATAATAATGCCGGCTTATATAAGCGCTTTACAAGTCATGTAAAGTCCTCACATCACCCATTCATACACCGACGGCAAGATAAAGTAGAAAAGCCAAACAGGCCGTCTTCAATCTTCAAAGTGGATCAGCCTGTAATCACCAGGAGAGAAGCACCGGTTAGCGGCCGCAGGTACGAGGCGCTGTGCGTGTGCGTGTGCGTGTGCGCGTGTGCGTGTAGGTAGTTTACCTCAGTGGGTTCTCCTGCCATGGCGTGGTACATCCCCCCGGGCTCAGCTCTTCCCCCGGCGTCGTCTCCCCTCGTTCACAGTGGGGTTCCGTGTCTCTGAACTCTGTGGCGAGGTTGTATTCTAGCCGCCATTCGGGGTCGGCGTCGTCCCGCCGCTGCTGATGCTCTGCGGCGTGGCGCCCGAGGGCCTCCATCTTGAGGCGCCGTTTGGCCAAGTATCTCCGCATCCGACGCTCCACCTCCAGACGGTTGCGCTCCAGTCGCTGCAAGGCCTCCCGCTTCTCCCGCTCTCGTTCGGCCCGGGACTTGATCATAGCGGCGGTGAACACCCGTCGTCCTTTGCCAGGTGAAACCCGTCACAATCGGTTAGAACAGAATGCCTTAGTTCTACTTTACCTGTATTCAGGACAACGGAATGTGCTAGCAATCCTCAAAACAGCAATTAAAAAATATAAGTATATTTAAAAACTAAACTAAATAAACTGACTTTAAATACCCAAATAACTGTCAAATTATATATTTGCAAATAAGAAAATATATATACATACAAACATAGGTGGGATGTAAACATGTAACGGAGTAATGTAGTATTGATGTAATAGACAGTGTGTCTGTCAGTGTTAGACGGTATCAGAGGCCATGGCCCCCCGTCACACACATCTGACAGGATACACCATGGCCGGACCATGGGACGTGGGCTTACCTTGAACGTAGAGCTCCCCTCCCTCAGTCCTCTCCCTGAAGTACGTCCTCTGGATCTTACTGCTAGTGTGCTCCTTCACCTTGTCGTTGATCCAGCTGAAGGCTCTGCCCACGACACCTTCTTTCAGGCTCTCCAGGGACATGTTCTGGGTTTCCCCGGAGGTCCGTTTCTCCGCCCCCGTTCCAGGGGCCACCGACGACGCATTAGCACCGCCGATCTTCAGCTCTTCCAGCGCTCGTCTCCCGAGGGGTCGTACATCAGGGCCGCTCTCTCTTCCGCCGCTTCCATTTCTCCAGATCCTCTCTTCTTCCGTCTTTCTACTCCACGGTGGAAAACACTTGGCCTCGGCGAGTTGCATTTCCTCCGCCTCAAACTCTATTAGTTGCCGATACATACTGTGACCTCGACCTCCTCCTCCTCTCAGTGGTTCTCTAAAGATTCTCATGCTGCTTCTGTGGGAGCGTGAGATCAGACTTTCAGCTCATTCTGGTCTGCAGCTCTGTGTTTTGTCTGGTTTATCTGGTTAAGCGGCTCTCTGCTGTACTTTGAATATCTTCTTTGATTAGTCTGGAGGAACATGTTTGTTCAGTGAGGGAGGACTAAAATGGAGCAAATATTTGTATCTTCTCATTTGTTGTAATTTAATTGCATAAAGTTGAAAATGTACAATTGTTCTTTATTTTTTGGACACTGAATTACTGTAATTTTGATACCAATTGTGCATATCAAATAAATACAGAGCTCAAAAGCAAGGATAGGATTATCCATACGCCCTAAAAACCATGGAGCAGACTATAAGCTGGCATCAGAATGAATTTTGAGGCCTATTTTCAACACTGATGGATAAAAAAAAAAAACCTCTCATCAAAATGCAACTATATTTAGTTGAAGTCATCATAGGAACAATAAAAAGCAGGTTGACCTCAAGGTCACTGGACTCACCGGGGTGTAGGCGCAGCACTTGAAACTATGTTTCAATCAAACCTCTGTAATGGTGTCGTCAGACGGCCCGGACAATTAAACTATTTAATTAAACAATTAGAACTATTATTTAGTCCGGAAATCAAACGCTGTCTCTTCAGAAGAATAAAAATATTTATAAAAATGAATACGCCTCCATTGACACAAATGTCTATTTTGCAAGAACACACAGAGAGCTTCTTGGTGTGAGTTTGTGTGTGTATTCCCTGTGTGTATGTGTGTGCTCAGTGTGTGTGTATTCCCTGTGTGCTCAGTGTGTGTCTGTGGTCCAGCCTCAGTGGTCCTTGTGGTCCCCGTCCTCCTCCAGCCTCTTGATCTCCATCTTCAGGTGGTTGATGTTCTCCCTGCTGGCCTTCAGCTTGTCCTTCAGCTCCGTGATCTCCTGGCTGGTCCTCTTCTTGGAGGCATCCAGCTTCTCCCTGGTCCTCACCTCCAGCTCCCCGACTGGAGGGGGGACACACACACACACACACACACACACACACACACACACACACACACACACACACACACACACACACACACACACACACACACACACACACACACACACACACACACACACACACACACACACACACACACACACACACACACACACACACACACACACACACACACACACACACACACACACACACACACACACACACACACACATTAGCATAAGCACTTTGGAACATGTGTTCCAAAAGGTGCTTAGAAAAAGGTAATTAGATTATTATTATGACCATTATATATAGTGTGTGCGTGCGTGCGTGCGTGTCCGTACACTCAGTCTCATGCTTGTAGGCTCCGAGGGTCAGCTGCCGGGAGGTGGTCAGCAGCTGTTGCATCATGGCCGTCGGGTCCTGGAAGATCTGGGAACAAGAGATGTCCAGTCCTGAACTTATGAACACCTTGTGGTAAACTGCTGCTGACTGCTGCAATGTTCCTAAGCTACTGAGATCACTGGGACACTGTCAGTGTCAACGTGAACTACAGTGGACCTCAGTAGCTTAGGAACATTGGTTCCCTGGGACACCGTGACTTAGGATCACATTGTAGTTCATTGGGACAGTGGATTTAGCAGCTAAACTGTCACCGTGCCCGACTGTAGTTCACTGGGACACCGCCAGTGACTAGCAGCTGTACTGCATGTCCCACTGTAGCTCAGTGGGACACTGACTACAGCAGTGGGCTGTTTTACCATTTCATCGTAGAACTCCGACACCACCGTCTTCTTGGGCATGGCGCTGGAGTCCGACTGGAACAGCTTCAGCAAGTGGTACAGAGTCACCTAAAGACACCAGGGAGAACGTCAGGAAATAACCTCATCTAGCTGTGTGTGTGTGTGTGTGTGTGTGTGTGTGTGTGTGTGTGTGTGTGTGTGTGTGTGTGTGTGTGTGTGTGTGTGTGTGTGTGTGTGTGTGTGTGTGTGTGTGTGTGTGTGTGTGTGTGTGTGTGTGTGTGTGTGTGTGTGTGTGTGTGTGTGTGTGTGTGTGTGTGTGTGTGTGTGTGTGTGTGTGTACTCACCGGCCTCTCATTTGGATCAATGAAGAAGATCTTGATGATGATCTCAAACTCGCCCCAGCCGGTCTCAGTGATCTCATAGGGAGGCTTGGTCACCACTGGGAAGCATTGAGAGATATCGCTGGTTAGATACGATGGCCTGTACCGTCTAACCCCTACCTGCTCCTTAATGACCTGTCTCTGTACTGTCTAACCCCTACCTGCTCCTTAATGACCCGTCTCTGTACTGTCTAACCCCTACCTGCTCCTTAAGGACCCGTCTCTACTGTCTAACCCCTACCTGCTCCTTAATGACCCGTCTGAGTACTGTCTAACCCCTACCTGTTCCTTAATGACCTGTCTCTGTACTGTCTAACCCCTACCTGTTCCTTAATGACCTGTCTCTGTACTGTCTAACCCCTACCTGCTCCTTAATGACCTGTCTCTGTACCGTCTAACCCCTACCTGCTCCTTAATGACCTGTCTCTGTACCGTCTAACCCTACCTGCTCCTTAAGGACCTGTCTCTGTACCGTCTAACCCCTACCTGCTCCTTAATGACCTGTCTCTGTACCGTCTAACTCCTACCTGCTCCTTAATGACCTGTCTCTGTACCGTCTAACCCCTACCTGCTCCTTAATGACCTGTCTCTGTACCGTCTAACCCCTACCTGCTCCTTAATGACCTGTCTCTGTACCGTCTAACTCCTACCTGCTCCTTAATGACCTGTCTCTGTACCGTCTAACCCCTACCTGCTCCTTAATGACCTGTCTCTGTACCGTCTAACCCCTACCTGCTCCTTAATGACCCATCTCTACTGTCTAACCCCTACCTGCTCCTTAATGACATCAATATGAATTCACTGTAAGTCACTTTGGATAAAAGGTGAATGGTAAAATAAAACAAAACCGTATTTCCCTTAATTCCTTATTATCATAACTTATTCCCTAATCATGCATACAAACAAACTGACATGATGAGCTATGAAAAGATGAATACCAACGTCTGGAGACATTACAACACACAGACATAACCTAAGCTAAAGACACACTCCCATACAGACGTGTGGTCATGCGGTCACCTCTCAGTGGGTTGGTGTAACTCTCGTGCAGCTTGAACTGGATCTTCTTCACATAGGCAGACATGTCCTGAAGGGACCAGGTTACACATGAATACATCCCGTACATCAGCGGCCATCGTTTCAGAAGGAGTGTGTGATGGTTGGCTTTGCTTTGTTTACTTCGTCAAGTTAATAAGCGGTATAGTACTGTGTGTACGCCTGCCTATAGCCTCCTAGCTGTATAGACGCGACAGTCAGTTCTATAGAGCTAGTCTGTAGATTACATTAGATTGAAATGTATTGTCATTGCACAGCAAAGTACAGTACATAGTGAAAATAAGTTTTGCACAGAGTGCAAATGTAACATAGTGTGCATAGTAATGTACAGTGGTTAAATGGTGTGGATATAGTACATGTACAGAAGTATTATGTACAGAGACTGTAGTATAGTATGGTATACTGCACTGACAGTCAGTTCTATAGGGCTAGTCTAAAACACCGTCAGTCGGTTCTATAGTCTTACTCTATAGAACCGACAGTCAGTTCTAAAGAGCTAGTCTAAAGAAGTTGGTTGTATAGGGTTAGGGTTCTAAAGAGCTAGTCTAAAGAACTTGGTTGTATAGGGTTAGGGTTCTAAAGAGCTAGTCTAAAGAAGTTGGTTGTATAGGGTTAGGGTTCCACCTCGTTCCTGTAGGGCTTCACGTACACGGACCACTGGTGCGTGTGTCCGTCCTCCTCTCGCTTCTTCCCAAAGTATCGGGCGACGTTCCCAAACACGACAGGCTTTACGATGGTCACACCCTGAAGGAGGAGGAGGAGGACACACACACGGAGGAGGAGGACACACACACGGAGGAGGAGGAGGACACACAGAGGAGGAGGAGGAGGACACACACGGAGGAGGAGGACACACAGAGGAGGAGGAGGAGGACACACACGGAGGAGGAGGACACACACGGAGGAGGACACACAGAGGAGGAGGACACACAGAGGAGGAGGACACACAGAGGAGGAGGAGGAGGACACACACGGAGGAGGACACACACACGGAGGAGGAGGAGGACACGGAGGAGGACACACGGAGGACGAGGGCACACAGATGAGAAGGAGGACACACGGAGGAGGAGGACACACGGAGGAGGAGGAGGAGAAGGAGGAGGAGAAGGACACACACAGAGGAGCTGGTCAGTGAGGACCACATCGTGTCTCATGAGACAGAGATGGACGGCGTGTTGTTGTGTTAAGACGGCGAGCGGCACCTTAACTCGTCCCCCGGAATCTGGACCAAATTCAGCCATCTTCTTGAACATAGTCCACGTGTTGACTCCCCACCGGTGTGTTGTTATGTTGCTTTATTTCTGTGCGGGAATAAATCCACCAAACGACGGGCCATTGAGCCGGAGGAAACACAACGTCCAGCGATGGGTTTAAAATCGCCAGCCGCCTAATAAACAAGCGCAGGAAGTAGGCTGCGTTACACGTCGGGCGTCCGGCAGACCCGAGCGGACGGGATTCTTTAGTTCCGCTCGTCGACACGCGTCTATCCTTAGTTACTGCCGGCATTGGTAGATAGGTAGATTGGTAGGCGGTTATATCTACATACTAAATATGTAATCTAATAAATATGACATGCACACATTCAACGGTTAGTATGCTATTTAACTTTACTATTAATTTGTGCACTGCTCACCTAGACTTCTTGAATGTTGCAATTCACTTACACACATTAAGGTTAAGGTTACCTTAATCTGCATTTTTGAACACACAGCTATTGCAGTTAAACTCTGCTTATACCATGATAGCAGTTGATCCGCTGCAGTGTGAGCATGGCTCACCTTTCTCCTCTTCTCTCCCTATATGGAGGTTTCCTTTCTTCTAGGGGGCATTGCTCTCTTCCTCTCCCTTCTCCTGGGGTCTGTGTTATTCACCTGTGGTGTCGCTCATCCCTCTTTGCTCTTTTATGGTCTTCTTAAAATGTTACCAGATTCTTCCTTCTTTATTCTTTTATATGTTAGGTTTCCATATCTTCCTTTTACTGTACTTGCCTTTTCCTATGTCAACACCATCATGTTTGTCCTCTACTGTTCTGAATGAATACTTATTATAATAATAATATCGAACAGTTCATATTTATGTATATATAGTATATACTGTATACACATAAAAATCATTATTCTTAATTGACTTCTTTGAGGGTGGAACTGATAATACAGTCTATAAGCATAACACATGTAGCCTTTTTCCATATAGAGGTCTCCAAAGGGTGTTCTTTGTTCTACAAGAAGGATGACCTGTTGAGGCCCAGTATCTAATGATCCAAGACCCCTGCATCACTCCAACCTGCGTGCATCTCCTCGTGTGACCTTCCTGACTGATGATCTGTACAGCTGTGTGTGAAACATAAAAGGTAGGGCATGACACACACGAAATCTCAACATTGAGGTTATATTATTTGGGAGACCTAAGTTACCATCAACGCCTATAATGTCCATGGGAACGGAGCCTCCCAGGTTCTCCTGACCTGACTCAGGACCATCACCTCACTGGGCTGTTGGTGTAGATATTAGCATTGCAAACTTCCATTTATAGTCTTCGATTTGAAAGTGGATTTACCTGGAGCGTTTTTCTTGAGATTGGTTCTTGGAACCGGAGCACTTTGTCATCATGGCCAGTATTCTGACAGAGATCATTAACAATACTAATTCGTCATACGTCTTATGCCGCGTTCCAGACAACTCGTAAATCGAGAACTCACGACCTCCGACTAGAAAAAGTGTAATGGAACGCCACCTGAAGTCGAAGTTTCTCGTCGAAAGTATATACACCTGTATTTAATTAAAATACCATCACAGTAAAGCCAGTCATGCACGTAAATCACGTCAAAATGGTCTAATCGCGAGCCAAAGAAACGCCACCCCCGTCAGTCACGCTTTTACATTTGGCGTCATGCACCCGGAACGCTTTGAGGTCGGAACTCGGAAGTTTCAAGTCGGAAATAAACGAGTCACGAGTTGTCAGGACCGCTTGGTAACTCCACTGGTTTGTACGCTGCAAGTTAAGGTTCGCGTGTAAACGTCTCAATCTTTCAGGGCAAATACGTTTGATTACAGTTTAGTCTGATCATGTTTCTTTCATCTCAATGCCGAACATGTATCCACTGTTAGATTGTTAGTTATAATTAAATAAACTATTACACAAAACCACCACTCATTCTAAAACACATGGGTACAAAAAAACCAACAATGCATTGTTTTATTTTCCCAAATATGGCCATTTATTTGTCCCCGTAGGGGAGGCTTAACTTGTATTGGGTTATCCATGACATCCTGCATGTATGCATATCAAGTGGTCATAATCATACTTGGGAGTTGTATGCATGGAGTTCAGAACCTCAGTCTTAACACTTACCTTACACCGGAGAACTCCCTCAGACCCTGGAAACCAGACCGCTGATAAGTCTGTAGACCATGGAAAACCCACTGGGTTGAAATATTTGACTGATTGCAGACAATATCCTTTTGTACAATTTTCGCTTAACACAAAATTACCCATCTCACTTTAAACACTTTTCAACATATTAAAATGCATGTGCACACGAGTATTTTGTACTGTCCTTATGTCCTTGGTCTTACTCTTAAACACAAGACTGGTCAGAAACATGCAGATTATTGAAGCTCACTCAAAACACGTTTCCTGAAACCACAACAGTTCATCTGTAGTTCCTTTACATCTGTTGAACAGGTTAAAGAACACCCTCCTGGCTCATTGATATAAGAACTACTTTGGCTCACACAGAAGACACACTTCCTTCAGGCACTTGGTCTAAAAAAACGAATATAAAAATAGGCTTTTTAAGAAAGTCATTTTATTAACAAAAAATAATTAAAGTATTAAGTATAGTTACTTTGGTTTAACTCTCAAAAGATGATTTAAGATTTAAAGCATTTTAACTGTTTAAAGCACAAAAGAACATCTCCATTTCACCTGAAGTTTGCATGATAAGCAGTTTCCCCAATCAGTGCCATAACCACCAGGGATGACCTACTGTTAGCATGTGCTGCTAAGCACCGGCCCTTTGTGACAGCCATCAGAGTGCCATAACAACATATAGACAGAGTTCCTACAGCGTCTTTGAAACACACTTAAGCTCAGAGGGCTGTGCTGGTAGAAATGACCACATTAGTAAACACCACCAGTACCAGTTCACATTATCCAGAGGAGTGACTTGCAATGAAGAGATGCACACAATGCATATTTGGGCATGTACGGTGGTGGTGGCACACCCCTATTAACCCTACAATGTTGGTATGCTCTTTAAAACCATTACAAAAAAGGACAATGCTTTTATGTTTGGAGCATGTATCAAATACCTACAGTACATTCATGATTCATTGGATGTATTACTTTGAAGAACTTCAATTTAACATCATTTTAGATGAGTAAATGGTATCCACACACACACACAGTTAAACTATTAAATATGCAACATACCTATTTCACTGAGGTAAAAATTAGTTTGAAAGCAAAAAACAAAAGAAAAAGTACAAAACCAGTTCAGACCAGATAATTTGGCCTTCAGGTGACCACCAATCCAACAACAATGAAATACTATGCAGACCTTTACCATTCTTTTCAAGTGCAGAAATGAACAGCAAGGCTAAGAAATATATAAAAACTACGGTAAACTGACTGCAAATATTCAAATCCCTGACAAACTATCACGGTCAAAATATATTTTAGTGTAATTCAATGTTTTTTAAAACGCAATAAAAAAAAACCGTACATGCGTGTTACCAATACTTTCAGTGTCATCATTCTAGTCCAGCTTAACGTCACCAGGCTCAACACAAACATGTACAACAATGACCACATACATTTAATATAAAGGACACTTAAAGAGAGGAATTCACCATGATAAGTGGACCACAGTCAACATTTTTATTACAACACAATCTAGTTTTAATCATCAAAAGCAGAGACATTCACAAACATCATCCTAACCATGAAAATTATCAACGGGAATGAGGAAAGAGATAAAATAAAAATAAAAAAAAACCTGGTACCCTATAAAAACGGACCATCGTACACCGGACAGCAAGCAGAAGGGCGTGGAACCCCCCAAGTAGGACATGTACGGTTCTACTTAAAGCATCGTGCAGGCTAGTCAATGTTCTCCATACTTTGCACAAAAAAAAAAAAAAAATGAAAAAAAAAAAAGCACCACAGGTATTTTTTCATTTGAAATAAATCATAAAAATAAAAGGGCTTTGTGTAAAGTTTCTTTTATCTTAAGTAACCATGAGTACAGATGTTAATATAGCCTTACACACACACACACACGAGAGAGAGGGGGCTTTTCATCCTCTGTTCCTAGCAAGGCGACAAGATGGACACAAGACACATACAGAGACACATGCAGGAGAGCAAGAAGGTGGGGCTGGTTGTGATCCTGTTCAGCCATGCAGAGCGTCGAGGTGGTGGCACGCTGTTAAACCTTCCTCTTGTCCCATTCCTTCCCTTCCTGATCCTTGCAAGCTGAAAAGGTTTACAAATGGAGGGTGGAGTTTGGTTTGGAGGCAGCCCAACGGTCAAGTACACTGCACAGTTCATCTCTAAGACTACAATGGGATTCAGCTATTGTGGCGGTGGAGGAAACACACGTGCAGCCACATATGTCCAAGTGTCCCTTTGGGCGGAGACTTTAAAATCATTTGAAATCCCGTCCCACTTGTTTTTCCCATTCTTTTTTGAGTTTGCTAGAACATCAAAAGAACGACATTGGACAAAGTGAATGGCTGAATGTGTATTGCCCCCCTACCCTTGAACACACAGATCAATAACTTCTCATGCACATGTGAACTTCAGCCATTGTCTAGCGGAACACATTGGAATAATAATGTACTTGTCACACATAAGTCAGGGCATTGAAACCTCCTGTGCGGTTACTGTAAGCATTGAAATGATAAATGTGATTTATTGAGTACTTCTCTAGTACAGGGGGCATTTTACAAGAAGCCAAAATATAGATATTCAAATGTATTCAAATGCAATTATTAATTTGTGTAGTACAATGGCAACAGGCAATGTATAAAACAATCCATATGGCCAGCCTACTTATTTTATATTTCGACTCACTTAATTTAGGGATGCTAAGGCGCTTTAAGGCACTTACTTTACTTATTTTTAGAAAAACAAGCATGCCAATTAAATATGCTAACAGTAAGTAATTATTAAGTAAGTATTTTTAATATAAGTAATTTAATTATGGGATTTGAATTGACCAAGTACTCTTACTCCTAACTCATGTCAAAATTGCAAATTATACTGCAAAACTGCCAATTAAAACGTTCTTTCATCACATTGTAAAGCATTTCCTCGTCATTAATCAAGGATACTTTAAAGAGTAACAATGTCGTTTTAACTTCAAACTCTTCCGATTGTTAGTTCATGAAATTGCGCCAATTAAGAGATGGTTAATTGGCTTAAATAGTCCAATTTATATTGAGTGCCATCCTAGAAATGTGATACACTTTAAATGCAAAACCTACTCATAATACGACTTCCAAGAGCTATAAAAACAAACCCAAATAAAAACTGAATGTTTTTTTTGCCCCCATACTTCACATCAGCCAGGAATCATTTGAAAGACGGACGCATGTAAAAACACACAGCGACAATAGAGCAGGAAAAGGACTAAATATACAGGTAGTAGACAAACCAGGGCCAAACTTTGCTATAATCTTGTCAGATCCAACCAAACGATACCATAGTAGCATACCCAAGTGCCTTTCTGTGTTACTTTAGTGGACTATAATTCAAATGTTAGGTTCCCCGATGACACATTTCTGTGTGTGGGAGAAAACCCACAGAAATAAGGTGGTCCTCAATGCTGATAAGATTGTACACCGTTTGCCCCAGGTGTGTGTCAATAAAGATACACTTGAATGAGATTAAGTCAGCGATCCCCCAGCATAAATACACCTACAGACAAGACTGAAAAAAGGTCATGAAGTCACACATGAGGGAACCACACAGAGCTCCGCATTAACACACTGAGGATTAGGAAGACAGACATCAACACGGAACACACGTCGTCAGGGGGAAAACGGCTTGGATTACACTAAATTGACTCCATCATGTGCATCACACACACCATACTAGAATAATGCATGCATGCAGCAAGGGTTAATTAGGAATAAACCCTTACATTTTAAGAAAAAAGGATGTGATCATTATAGTAGGTTACACTACTGTGGTCATCATTGAGGATCACACCCCACACACACTGGTGAAGTTCATTTTTAACTAAAATCTTCACTAAAAGAAGGATTTGATGCAAACACGCCAGTTGGCTCGCCAAAAATACACATGGACCTTCATATAACCTGGTACCTTTTCACGAATTACAAACACCAATCACCAACCAACAACAAAAATTCAATTAATTTACCTACAGACCAATTATAACGGCAGTACGACGTATGACTTAAAAAAAAAATGTTATGTTATCTTTATTATTAATCAAATACCTTTTATTGTCCTTCCCATTATGTGCAGAATGTGATATGTACAGACTTGACTTTAAGGTGTGATAAATGGGACCAAAAACAGATTCAGTAAATAATTCCTTGTTTCCTACCAGACTATCAATTTTGTCTTTGAAATGGATATGAACTTTTCTAACTGAGATGATGGTTGTTCCATTACACTACAATACTACAACAGCACAGCTACAATACACTACAGCTACAATACTCAAGCAGACACAAATACAGATCGTCAGACCCAATTACAGAAACTGGAATGCAAAATTACCATAATAATAATATATATGTGTTCAAAGATATCAAAAGGCTACTTGAATCTATAAAAATTTCACATGGTAAAATGGACTGGATTATCAATAGTAACAAACAAAGTTTCTGACCATCAAAGTTCAGGATTTCAAAAATCACATTTGGTATTTGAACAAGGTTTTCAATGTGTGAAGAAACAATCTGAGGAACACTCATTTCAGTCTTTTTTTAAAATCTACATTCTTAACACTATGCCTGCCCGATTATAGCCTTCTGTACAAAGACAACACAATCTACACGTCATCCCCAACAACACAGGAATTATAAACGTATTCCGAGTGAGTTTTAGTGTCAAATGTCAGATCACGTTTGAACACATTTGACCAAATATTGAACAGCAATGCTTAACGACACCAATCTTTCTAAGAGGCAGAGAAAGAGGCAACTTTAGTTCTATCAGTCAACTTTAGTTCCATCAGTACGACCTGAACCATGAGTCATAGGGAGCATACACATAGCCTCAAGCCAATTGTCAAGTTAGTTCTGTTGGCTGGCAAATCTTAAAAATATTTACTGTTGCCATTTAACCAGCAGTCATTTTTTGTCAAAAATAACCGTGGGGTTACAGTTAACAGGCTTAAACTTATGGTAGGCAGTGAGGGAAGTTTCTCGTTATTTCCATGGTATTTTAAATAGTTTTAAAGATTTACCAGCCATTGCGACCTGTTGACTACAAGTCAAGACGTATCCCCATTGTGAATTTCTACAGGCAGAATTATTACGAAAAGTACAGCCATCAAGAGGTTACAGTAAAGGTTGTTTCCACTCCAACTAAAACCCCATTAAAACCCCCGGAGACCACATGTTCACAGTTTGTAGAGCGTAGGAAGTCAAAATTGGGTAAATTCGTACCAAGTACCATTTCTGGCAAACCAGGTTTGTTACTGAAAAGTCACGACAATGATACAATGGACAATGGACTCCCCGGTGATCTGGGGAATTAACTAATAAGTTATGAAATCGACTACACCCATTGAAGACAATGGGGTGTTGGTTGAAAAAAGAAACAACCTGAACCCATCCTTAAAATACATACTTTTACAAGTCAAAAGATTTCACCCGCAACAAATACATGACAATGAAGAACCAAAACATGGTGATCATACAGAAGGACCTTTGGTATTTGAAGGACCTTTGGCACAAGGCACACTTACCTGAGACTTACCTGGAGCCACGCGGTTCTCCACCTCCACCTCCTTTGCTTGCAAGCCCTCCCCCGAACACCAAGGACATCCGAATCAAAACCGGGCCTGGGACTCTTCACGGTGACTTAGCGTTAACTCACCTCGGGAGTCGACTCCCACACTAAAAACGCACGACTACGGGGACGTGAGGAAGAAGGCTCGAGGCGTGCAAGCAAAGAAAGACAAGCGGGGCTAGCTGAGGTGCGCTTGGGCTACAAAACGAGCGACCGCGAGAAGCCTACAGACTAGCACTGAAGAGGGAGACCATGGGTGCTGGTCTTCACCAACACAACCCAAGAGAGGGAGAGAAACACACCTGGAATGGAAGAAAAGAAAGGGGGAGGAGCAAACCATGGGCGCATGTTGTGTCATTGTGGCGGTACACACCTCTCCTACCGTGTGTCCTCTATCAGCGGTGGCGGTACTCCCTTTCGCGCTCGCGCTCACGATCACGGTCCCGCTCGCGGTGGCGGTCCCGCTCGCGGCTGCGCTCACGGTAGTAGTCTTCGTGGCGGTCACGGCTACGTGACTTGTGCCGCCGGCTCTTCTCCCGAGAGCGGCTGTGGTCGCGTTCCCGGGAACGCTCCCGTCTGGCAGTGTCAAAAGAAAAAGATGTGTGGGCACTGTGAATGAAAGTTAAGAAAACTGGTTTTTTTCCATCCCTTTAAGACATCACAGTTGGGACAGCATTTTACAAACACTTAATGACATTTGTTATCCTTAAAAATAATTTATAACATTTGACAATCAACTTTTAACGATAGCGGAAATGTAAACGGCACACAGCAAGTGTCTGGAACTGGGTTTTTCAAAGTTTAAGACGGTGGGCCTTCAGAGAATTCTGACATAACCCTAACAGTAAAATAGAGAGCAACACAATCAATTCCCAATTTACAATTGTTTTACTTGTGTTAATAAGCCGATAATGCAGATAATTCATGAACAAAAATTACAAATTCTAAAAACAAAACCAATTGTTTTATTTACTTTAAGTTCTGGGAGAAATCAGTTTCTCTTTCTGGGAAATCACTTTGTTCTGTTCCTCCCTGAATCCCTCTGGCGCCCTCTAGGGGAGGACCACGGCACATTCTGAAAACCCCAGATCCAACATCAGGCCTTTTGTGACGTCAGTGCCTACAACACTACTATGGTACATCACTATTAAGAGATCAGAAGTTCCAGTGGGGTTCATTACCTAGCCGAGCCGTAGCTCTTTGACTCGATGCCGTGGAGACAGTCCTGCAGGGAGCTGATGAGCACCTTGCAGCGGTCGTCGGCAGACACCTTGGACTGCTTTATGAGACTGATGGCGGTCACCAGCGTTTCAATGGCGCTGCCATAGTCCGCTAGACAGGAACAGGAAGGAAACACAACATTCAGGGGTTGGCCGTTGGTAATCTCGTAACTGGATTCAGTTTTGGTACGGATACAGATCCGGATGTAGGGGACTTTTTCTGACTTTTTGGTGTAACTCGTTGGGTCCGCTACTCAAGTATGTGTTGTACGTCGTTCATAGAGGTTTTTAATCTTACCGGCACTGGCGTCTGACACGGCTCTAGATATGGCACTGGAGGAGATGGCTCTGTTTCTGTTCATGATCTCCTCAAACTCTGCTTCGCTCAATGGAGTCCTTGATGCCTCCATCTCCCTGAGGACCACGGAACAGAAACAAGAGAGTCAAGACCAGGACACACAAGAGGAACACCACAACACATCCACAGCGAGGCTACCGTTATTGCTTCTGGGCTAACAGATTGAACCTCGTCATTTCAATTATAGAATAAGAAGGGCAGAGGCATTCTTAGCGGGGTCCTCTAGGTGGAACTTCCTCTGACCTGACCCCCCCCCACCCCTGAATGAAGCCCCAGGCCCCCAGCCAGCTTACCTTCCACCGGGGCCTCCGTAGTCCCTGTCGTAGGGGGGCGGGCGGCCGTAGGGGTCGTTGGGTCCACCAGGGGGGCCCCTGTTGTCGTTGGGGGGCATGTTGTTGTTGCCAGGCGGGGGGAAGAAGGCCGGGTTGACGTGGGGGGCCGGGGGGGGTCCGCCGGGCGGGGGTCCAGGCATGTGTGGGGGCGGGGCCATGGCCATGGGGGGTCCGAGGGGTCCGGGCGGCCGAGGGGGGAAAGGGCCCGGGGGCAGGAGACCCTGCTGAGGGGGCGGGGGCCCGGGGGGACGGCCGTAACCCGGGGGGGGAGGTCCGGGAGGCATGGGTCCCATGGGGGGCTGGCCGAACTGAACGGGGAAGAGGCCGGGGGGCGGGAGACAGTCGTTGCGGTTTGGCGGCCCGGAGTGGGGAGGGGGCATGCCCTGTCCCGGGAGAGGTGGCCCCGGGGGGCCAGGGGGGCCGGGTGGGCCTAGGGGAAGGCGAGGAGGACCCTGCATCCCACCTGAGGAAACAAGAGGAAACAGAACAGTGTTAACAATACACAGAGAACCGTAGCACTGCAGCAACCATTTGGGTTCAAAAACACATTCCTGTTCCATGCTTTCTACTCAGGAAGGAAAAGTGGTGTTCACAGCAAACAGTTAATCAGTTAGAACAGCAGCTTGTCTTCTTTTGAAGGTCATGCTATATTTGGAAAATGTAAATGTTTCCCTAGTTCCATACAATAATGCAACAGAGCGATGTAGACAAACGTGTGAAAGGATAGAGGTTCCACACGTATACATGGGAAACAAGCTTATGCACACACACACACACAATTTTGTATACTTTTGTAAACATTCACACGAGGCTAATTGCATAACAGCATATCTATGATCTGTATTTTTGAAGCCTCCTTTTAGTGGATGATGCTACTAGACTGGAGCCTGGATGGGTCTCAAAGGTTCTGTTGGTTCTCTGCTAGAAGAGCGGGGGGGGGGGGGGGTTAGGGCATATAATACAGAACAGACTTTGGCTGTATGTGAAAACTTGCCGTGTAGCAGAATTATGTTTTAGACCAATTAAAACCTACAATCGTTTTACTTAAAATAAATAACTTTGCGGAGCACTTGAAAATGGATCCCACTTCCTGATCACTTGGCCAGGGTTCAGTAGGGGGGGGGCAGTATTTAAAGGTGGAGTCAGCTGAGGGTGGAGGAGAAGGTGTGTTGGGAGCGAGGGAGAGAGAGAGAGACAGAGAGAGAGAGTCGTTTGGATGGAGGCGTTTCACCTCTCGGTCGCCAGTTCCCATCCCTCCCCCCGGGCACGAAGGGATTGAAATTCATGTCCATCAGAGGGCCATCTGGTCTCATCCCAGAGCCTAAAGGGGAGGGGGAGAAAGCACAACACATCACAACGCCACCCTCTCTACTTCCTGTCTGACAACATGGGCCCACCCCGGGTGCAGGGGCACGGGGGGGGGGGGGGGGCTCCGGCCAATCAGCAACAAGAAAGGACAATTATTAAAGGGTTAAAGGGGAAAGAAAACAGAAGCAAAGCATGTATCTCCATCAAGCCCCGCCCCTCTAACCAGGCTGGTATTCACGAAGATAGGGGGTAGAGTTACTAAAGAGTAGCAGGTAGTGCCCGAGAGTAGTGGTCTAGTAACCAAGAGAGTAGTGGGTAGTGACCAAGAGAGTAGTGGTCTAAGTACAAAGAGAGTAGGGGACTAGTTACTAAGAGAGTAGCGGTCTAGTAACCAAGAGAGTAGTGGTCTAGTTACCAAGAGAGTAGTGGTCTAGTTACCAAGAGAGTAGCGGTCTAGTTACCAAGAGAGTAGCGGTCTAGTTACCAAGAGAGTAGCGGTCTAGTTACCAAGAGAGTAGCGGTCTAGTTACCAAGAGAGTAGCGGACTAGTTACCAAGAGAGTAGTGGTCTAGTATCTAAAGAGGGTAACAGGTAGTGACCGAGAGTAGCGGTCTAGTTACCAAGAGAGTAGTGGTCTAGTAACTAAAGAGGGTAACAGGTAGTGACCGAGAGTAGCGGTCTAGTTACCAAGAGAGTAGTGGTCTAGTAACTAAAGAGGGTAACAGGTAGTGACCGAGAGTAGCGGTCCAGTTACCAAGAGAGTAGTGGTCTAGTAACCAAGAGAGTAGTGGTCTAGTAACCAAGAGAGTAGTGGTCTAGTAACCAAGAGAGTAGTGGGTAGCAGGGGTGTAACGTTACATGAAGTCGTACGGCGCCTTCACGGCTCGGTACGTGCAGCCATACGACGAACACTTCTGATCCACACTCCAAGGACGGGGGAGCTAGAAGACATGCCTGCTACTTTCAAAACCGCGGCGTGTCGGGTTGGCAGTGGACAGTGGTGACGGGGAGCAAGCAGTGGATCGGACGGAGACTGTGTCGCCGTTGTATGTTATGTCAGTAGAAACACATCGAACATGCTAACGCCTCACACATCACCCTGATGTGCAAATCCCTGGAGCCACAAAGAATAAAACTGGACAATAACAACTTATTATCCCTGCTGCTTTGCCTCTAGATGCCACAGCAGACCTGGCCAAAACCATTACAGAAACAATTGAAAAAAATCTCGCGGACCGGTTGTCAATTTTCGCGGACCGGTTGTCAAAGTGTGTGTCAACACACACCCCTAACAAAACGGCAGGGCTCGATTTCAGTATAAACGCGCATGTACGCGGAGCGCCGTAACAAAACCCGGCTCGTTCGCGACCGACACGTCACTAGCGCGTAGTCTCTTTAGCAGAGCGTGCAACTGAAAGTCTCTCGTTATGCCGCTGATATATATTGAATCTATATATATAGATTATACCGGCCATATATACCGCTATATAATCGATATAGATATCGATTATACTATATACTGTATATAATCTCTATATATAGATTATACCGCCCACCGTTCACCTATACTCAAATTATTTGAGTCAAATATGATGATGAACACAGCTGTTTCGCGGCCCGGCAGTAACACCTCCACGGCCCGGTACCGGTCCGCGGCCCGGTGGTTGGGAACCCCTGGTGTAGCTGATGGTGGTCCAGGGCCAGGCCCTGTAGTGTAGGCCAACTAGCTCAGAGGAAACCCTATGCCACTAGGTGGATCTAAGTTTAACTTGCACTGCTGTCTGCTCATAATAAATCAAAAGAAACCTAGCCTTATGCATTTGGGATTTTCTTCAGTTTTTTGTTGTTGTACCGAAGTCGTACCGAACCGTGACCCCATGGCTTCTGTGTACCGTGACACCCCTAGTGAGTACTGACCAAGAGAATAGTGGGTAGTAACCAAGAGAGTAGTGGTCTAGAAACCAAGAGAGTAGTGGTCTAGAAACCAAGAGAGTAGTGGGTAGTAACCAAGAGAGTAGTGGTCTAGTAACCAAGAGAGTAGTGGTCTAGTAACCAAGAGAGTAGTGGTCTAGTATCCAAGAGAGTAGTGGTCTAGTAACCAAGAGAGTAGTGGTCTAGTAACCAAGAGAGTAGTGGGTAGTAACCAAGAGTAGTGGGTAATAACCAAGAGTAGTGGTCTAGTAACCAAGAGAGTAGTGGTCTAGTAACCAAGAGAGTAGTGGTCTAGTAACCAAGAGAGTAGTGGTCTAGTAACCAAGAGAGTAGTGGTCTAGTAACCAAGAGAGTAGTGGTCTAGTAACCAAGAGAGTAGTGGTCTAGTAACCAAGAGAGTAGTGGTCTAGTAACCAAGAGAGTAGTGGACTAGTAACCAAGAGAGTAGTGGTCTAGTAACCAAGAGAGTAATGGACTAGTAACCAAGAGAGTAGTGGACTAGTAACCAAGAGAGTAGTGGATAGTAACCAAGAGAGTAGTGGTCTAGTAACCAAGAGTGTGGGTAGTAACCAAGAGAGTAGTGGTCTAGTAACCAAGTGAGTAGTGGGTAGTAACCAAGAGAGTAGTGGTCTAGTAACCAAGTGAGTAGTGGGTAGTAACCAAGAGAGTAGTGGGTAGTAACCAAGAGAGTAGTGGGTAGTAACCAAGAGAGTAGTGGGTAGTAACCAAGAGAGTAGTGGGTAGTAACCAAGAGAGTAGTGGTCTAGTAACCAAGAGAGTAGTGGTCTAGTATCCAAGAGAGTAGTGGTCTAGTAACCAAGAGAGTAGTGGTCTAGTAACCAAGAGAGTAGTGGGTAGTAACCAAGAGAGTAGTGGTCTAGTAACCAAGAGAGTAGTGGTCTAGTAACCAAGTGAGTAGTGGGTAGTAACCAAGAGAGTAGTGGGTAGTAACCAAGAGAGTAGTGGTCTAGTAACCAAGTGAGTAGTGGGTAGTAACCAAGAGAGTAGTGGGTAGTAACCAAGAGAGTAGTGGGTAGTAACCAAGAGAGTAGTGGGTAGTAACCAAGAGAGTAGTGGTCTAGTAACCAAGAGAGTAGTGGTCTAGTATCCAAGAGAGTAGTGGTCTAGTAACCAAGAGAGTAGTGGTCTAGTAACCAAGAGAGTAGTGGGTAGTAACCAAGAGAGTAGTGGTCTAGTAACCAAGAGAGTAGTGGTCTAGTAACCAAGTGAGTAGTGGGTAGTAACCAAGAGAGTAGTGGTCTAGTAACCAAGTGAGTAGTGGGTAGTAACCAAGAGAGTAGTGGGTAGTAACCAAGAGAGTAGTGGGTAGTAACCAAGAGAGTAGTGGGTAGTAACCAAGAGAGTAGTGGTCTAGTAACCAAGAGAGTAGTGGTCTAGTATCCAAGAGAGTAGTGGTCTAGTAACCAAGAGAGTAGTGGTCTAGTAACCAAGAGAGTAGTGGGTAGTAACCAAGAGAGTAGTGGGTAGTGAACAAAGTGAGTAGTCAAATTGAGTTAAATTGTAGGAAATTCTAACTGCGGGAGGGAATGGGGAGAAAGCATTCAATTGTCCTGGTTGCATATGGCAAATAAAAATCTTGAATCAAAGTACGCAAGAGTAAGGTTAACTCTTTAACCTTACTCTTGCCTACAATTCAAGATTAAATCTCTGAATCTGCCTAAAGAGGCAGGGGAAAGTGATGGTGGGGAAAGACGCAGCCTTGAGCAGTGAGTTAGGAGTAACTATTAGGAGTTATCACCAAATAAATATTAGTGAATGAAGACATTGAATGCAAAAAGAAGACGTTTTTTGTTAAGCAAACTAAAATTATATTTTAAGTTAGCTATTGTAAATGTATATTACAGAAGCATTCCCACTGGACCCGGAGGTCAGGCAAACACTCACCGGGGAAGTGTGGCGGTGGGCCTCCAGGCCCGATGGGTCCGGGGAAGCGGTCTCCGCCGGGGGGACCCACGAAGCGTCCTCGGCCACGACCCCCCATGGGGAAGCCACCGCCGCCGCCGCCGCCACCACCACCACCACCACCACCACCACCACCACCGCGTCCGCCCTCACCGCCGCGTCCGCCCTCACCGCGAGGACCGATGCCGGGGGGCCGGCCTTGCCCTCCCCGGACATCTGACCCGACTGGGTGCCTGGGGGGCCTAGAGGAAGAAAACAACTAACGTGCATGTCTGTTCTCGGAGCATGTCGCCGCGGTGCGCTCGGCACGCATAGCCCCCCGGGCCGCCATCTTGTGCACACCCTGCATCCATTTTAGTGTAACTAAAAATGGGAGGCAGGCGGCCAGCGGAGCTACGTGTGCCAATAGAAAGACTGGGAAACACACAGTACACAGAGTACACACAGTACACAGAGTACACACAGTACACACAGTACACAGAGTACACAGAGTACACACAAAGTCATCCAGTTCTGGGAGCAGGGGTTTGCTTCAGTTTTTCAGTGTGAACATTAAGGCTGCAGTATTCTCAAAACTAATTCACATATAGGCTCGTCTCAAACTAGGGCTTAACAATATATTAAATTAAAGTATTGTGACAGATATCCCGATATGATTCACCATTAGTGGGAACAATCTTTTCGGGTAACTTTCATTTTCACTAAATAAACAAAAAAAGGGTAAGATTTGTAATAGTCTCTGAATCTCCAAACCAAGTGTAGACCAGGGCATCTCTGCAGTACTACAGTTCATCATTTATAACAGTGTTAGAAATGTACACATTTGACTCTTAAATATTATATTTATGTATATATTATTTGTATGGTATTGTTTTGGAGATGTATACTGCGTGAGGGAATGGGGAGTAAGCATTTCAATGTACCTGTTGCAATTGGCCAATAAAAATATCTTGTAAAGAATTGCAGCTCTTCTGATTTGGATATTGCACTCTGCAAGCCCAAAGTGGAGCTTGGTTTGGTCCAGAGCACACCACCCATTTAATAATAATAATAATAATAATGCCGGCTTTTATATAGCGCTTTTATCCAAAGCGCTTTACAAGTCAGTCACCCGTTTAGATTGGGAAGCAAAGCGTTGGGAGGCCTTTCAGGTGTGATTCCCCAGGAGCCTTCATCTCTAGTGGCGCCACGGGAGTCCACTTACTTTTCCTGGACTGCATCTCAAACTGGCTGAGGGACTGCTTGTTGCAGGGCGTGACGATGGGGTTCTGCCCGTGCAGCTCCCGCTTGGACAGAAGCTCCATCAGCTTCCTGGACGAGCCCTCAGAGCCCACGCACACTAGTGCGAACCTAGCGCCATTCAGAACACGGACAAACAATACGCAGACTTTAAATCCCGTCGAAGACGTTCACACAATTCGAATTGTCCATCCGTGTTCACTCAAATTGGGGCGGCAGGAGCTCAGGAGGTAGAGCAGGCCGTCCGGCACTTAGAAGGTTGCTGGTTTGATGCACCTGCTCGCAAGAGTGGTGGTGTCCTTGAGCAAGACACCCTACCTGCCCCTGACCGGCCGGCTGTCTCCTCGCTGACGCCAGTCAGTGTGTGAATGTGTGTAGGAATGAGGAATCTTTGGGAATAGAACATCTTGTAGCAACATCTAGGAGTGCACTATGTGCCCAGTTTATACTACAAGTATACTACACTAAACTAGGCTGTTATAATAATATACAATAATAAATAATAATATAATGCGAGTCCTCACCCTTTAGACTGGCCATTGGCACGGTTCTCAAAGAACTTGATCTCCAGCACGTCTGTGATGCCTATGGAGCGGATGGCCTCCGTTAGGTCCTCATCTGTTGTCCACTGAAATACAATCACGAATCAGCAAGTGCCCACAAAACAGTCATATGTGTGTGTATATATATATATATATATATATATATATATATATATTTATACAAGTATGGCTTGTAAATGCAAAGAAAATGCATACCCATGTGAGGTTCCCGATGTACAGAGCAATCCTCTTTCCCGTGTAGGTGTAGACCACGTTGGGCGGGGCGCTCTTGCTGCCGTCTCCTCCGCCGGGCGCCGGGAGGGCGTCCAGGTAGTCGCGGTCCTCGGGCGCGTCGCCGTTATTGGCCGAAGGGGATATGACATCGTCGTACAGGTCAATCTGATCGTGCACAGGGTAGTCCGATTCCTGCAAGAGGGGGAGGTGGTCCAGACAACCACAACGATACACGGTGAGATTCACGCTCCTAACGATCACAGTGTGAAATAGTACAACAGTCAACGTCAAATGTGGGGGAAATTTACGCACGGCGTCCTGCCAACCCTGAAGCTTTCCGTGTCAACTTCTCACAGATGAACACAAGTCAAGACACGTGTGTGCACCAGTGTGGCCTCTTAACAAATGCCTGCTTGCCGGTAACGCTATAGTTTAGCATAAGAAAATGACATTTCATGTAAAGCAAATTCCAAACAATGTTTTCACTCCATAGTGGCAACTACATGGATATGCTAACATGCATGTAGAAGCATTCAGGTATTTAAAAGTCCTGGGCTATACCAGTTGGTAGAGTCCAGTGGGTATAGGCTGGTAGACTATACCAGTTGGTAGAGTCCAGTGGGTATAGGCTGGTAGACCATACCAGTTGGTAGAGTCCAGTGGGGTATAGGCTGGTAGACCAAACAAGTTGGTAGTCCAGTGGGGTATAGGCTGGTAGACTATACCAGTTGGTACAGTCCAGTGGGGTATAGGCTGGTAGACTATACCAGTTGGTACAGTCCTCTGGGTTATAGGCCAACTAGACTATACCAGTTGGTACAGTCCTCTGGGTTATAGGCCAACTAGACCATACCAGTTGGTACAGTCCAGTGGGTATAGGCTGGTAGACTATACCAGTTGGTACAGTCCAGTGGGTATAGGCTGGTAGACTATACCAGTTGGTACAGTCCAGTGGGTATGGGCTGGTAGACTATACCAGTTGGTACAGTCCAGTGGGTATAGGCTGGTAGACTATACCAGTTGGTACAGTCCAGTGGGTATAGGCTGGTAGACTATACCAGTTGGTACAGTCCAGTGGGTATAGGCTGGTAAGACACATTTGGGTGGACAACACTCCCACTTGTGACGTCACTAATGGGTAGACTCATAACAATTTTGAAACTGCTTGTTTTTAAACGTCTAATCCCACTCAGACCCTCCGGTGTTAGAACATAGGGGCCCTGAGTTATGTACGTTATTGTGTGTGTGTGTGTGTGTGTGTGTGTGTGTGTGTGTGTGTGTGCGCGCCCTAAACACTTCAGCCTAAACAACAACAACAACAACAACAAGCACCACTCAAGAAGAAACTTGCAAGAAAGTACAGATTTGCACTCAGCAGTTAATCAAAATAAAAGTGCGTCAAGTGTTTATCAAATCCCGGGCTTTCAGGGGGGGGAGATAACCCGTAGCTTAGCTTAGCTTAGCTTAGCAACCGACAGCCGCCATGCAGCTGCAGCACACCCACCCACATACATACGGGGCCCCTCTTTCGTGTGAAATTAATAAAACCTGCTAATACCAAACGTACGGGGCGATTCAAACCGCTACTACCAAAAACAAACCCTCGTACCTGTGTAAATTCCTCCTCTACGTCGGCGTAGATATCGATGTGGTCGACACCGTCCGCCATTTTCCGCGCCGCGCCGCTTCGCTCTTCCTCCGCCGCGCGATGGAGCTGCGCCTATTGGAGCCTCGTGGCGGGCGGGGGGCGCGAGCGGCGAGGCGCCCAGCAGCGCCCCCCCGCGGCCGCGCGTGTGAATGACACCCTGTCCCCTGCACCACGACGGAGACGCGCTTTGTTTGCTGCGCAAGAGGGTTTTGTGCGTGTGCGTTTGTTGTGTGTGTGTGTGTGTGTGTGTGTGTGTGTGTGTGTGTGTGTGTGTGTGTGTGTGTGTGTGTGTGTGTGTGTGTGTGTGTGTGTGTGATTTGTTGCCGCAGCAGCCTGCCTACTTAAATTAAATTAAATGAGACAATGAGACGTGCCGTATTTACTGCGCAAGAGGTTTTTGCGTGAGTGTGTGTGTGTGTGTGTGTGTGTGTGTGTGTGTGTGTGTGTGTGTGTGTGTGTGTGTGTGTGTGTGTGTGTGTGTGTGTGTGTGTGTGATTTGTGGCCGGCCTGCCTGGCTACTACCCCAAGATAAGATAAGATGCCTTAAATTAAATGACATTAAGTTAAGGTGGAAATGAGAAAAGGCTGCTGTTCTGTTTCCATTGGGACTTTACTCTGAAAACGAACCAGGAATGGGTCTGTGTATTCTGTTATTAGTGGGGCTGCCATCCCAA
>CM051022.1:2287056-2289556 GCA_027704905.1 Muraenolepis orangiensis | reverse complement strand
CAGTTGTTGTGATGTTGTTGAAGATCTGATTGGCTACGAGGATCCTAACGCTGTCACGTCCTCGTGGAGGAATAGAGAAACAGATTAAATTATATTCAGTATCCCTTTGTTAAATCCTTTCTTCACACACAGATACACACACAGCCTAACACACCAAACACACACACACACACACCGCCAGACACACACACACAGCCACACTCACACACACACACACACACACACACACACACACACACACACACACACACACACACACACGCACACACACGCACACACACACACACACACACACACACACACATAATCAACTGTAATAAACAAGTCTTCCTGTTCAGCTGAATTGTTTTGTGCTAGACGACAACACTGGGTAGGTTTAACCTTTCATCTAATAATAGCAACATGTTTCACTGGCTGACACACAATTACAAAACCTTTCTATGCCTGTGTGTGTGTGTGTGTGTATGTGTGTGTGTGTGTGTTGCCTGTGATTGTGATGGGACATTTTGGTGCTGCAAATTTCCTCTTCAAGGTAAAAACACAAGCCGACATGAAATGAAAGGACCCGCTCGTGTTCTGTGTGGTGTTGAGACACTGCGGTGTGACGGCTGAACCAGACTCTGTGTGTGTGTAAATAAAGTTATCTATTAAAAGCGTTACACCTCAACATGAAGGGAAGGACCACCTCTCCTCTACCCCTCTGTCATCAGCGCCATAGAGAGGAGGACTGACGACACTCGGTCTGACACAAAGATAGGCTGGTTTCAAAACTGAGCTTCTGGTTGTCCAGAAACACGCTCGCAAATTATTCATCGTTAACCATTAATTATATATAACAAATAAAAAGTTACTATTTTCGTTTGTGTGTTTTTTCTTGATTTTCTTGATTCACGTTTTTCCGGTCTTATGAAAGGAAATATTGTTCCTCAGGACCCATAATTAGTTCATGTGTGGCCTTGGACCAGGGAACATGAACGCCTGGAGGGTGGTGTCCGGGTGGAGGAACGAGGGGGCAAGCGGTCGTTGTTAACCCTGCTCCACCCTGTCTCTCCTGCTCCTCTCCATCAATCTTCTGATTCCCGTTGCGGACTCATTCTCACGTTACCAAACTGTGGCCACCAGCTCTCGACTGGACACACACAAGGCCTTAGAGACTCTTACACTCAGGCAATAACAACCATGTTCGCTATAATATTCAATTGAATAAACTGAAAATTCAGCAACAGCTTGCCGACGACAATGAAAAACAGACGGAGAAGGTGTGCTTGGAAGGCACACGGTGGTGCTTCTTAAACATTATGAACTTTATTTTATATCACAGTCCCTCAAGGCACTTCAGGACACATCCCACAGGGAGGTGGAGTAGGATGCAGTGTGTGGTGTCTTATTGAGGCGGTAGGGTGCAGTGTGTGTTGAGTGGTGTCTTATTAAGGCGGTAGGGTGCAGTGTGTGTTGAGTGGTGTCTTATTGAGGCGGTAGGGTGCAGTGTGTGTTGTGTGGTGTCTTATTGAGGCGGTAGGGTGCAGTGTGTGTTGAGTGGTGTCTTATTGAGGCGGTAGGATGCAGTGAGTGGTGTCTTATTGAGGCGGTAGGTGCAGTGTGTGTTGAGTGGTGTCTTATTGAGGCGGTAGGGTGCAGTGTGTGGTGTCTTATTGAGGCGGTAGGGTGCAGTGTGTGGTGGTGTCTTATTGAGGCGGTAGGGTGCAGTGTGTGTTGAGTGGTGTCTTATTAAGGCGGTAGGGTGCAGTGTGTGGTGTCTTATTGAGGCGGTAGGGTGCAGTGTGTGGTGTCTTATTGAGGCAGTATGAGGCAGTGTGTGGTGTCTTATTGAGGCAGTATGAGGCAGTGTGTGTTGCGTGGTGTCTTATTGAGGCTGTAGGAGGCAGTGTGTTTGTCCAGATGGCTGTGGAGTAGCCATCTGCAGCGTTGCGTAGCCGAGGTCTTTAGCCTCGCTACGAGACCCCGAGGCCGGCCTGTCAACCTCCTACACCTCGTAAGGAGAGGACGTTATTATATAACACTTTAGCTTTTAAACATTGACCTGCTGTCATTAGCCGCATGTGTAATAGGTTGAGACGTGCAGTGCGTGTGTGTGTGTGTGTGTGTGTGTGTGTGTGTGTGTGTGTGTGTGTGTGTGTAAGGTGAATCATGTGAGGTTGTGTATGGTGTGGGTTGTGGCTGTGAATGTGTGTGTGTGTGTGTGTGTGTGTGTGTGTGTGTGTGTGTGTGTGTGTGTGTGTGTGTGTGTAAGGTGAATCATGTGAGGTTGTGTATGGTGTGGGTTGTGGCTGTGAATGTGTGTGTGTGTGTGTGTGTGTGTGTGTAAGGTGTATCATGTGCGATTGTGTATGGTGTGTGTGTGTGTGCTGTTCTTACTATACTGTACTTGCTATACTAATAATAAACATAATAATACTATTTATTATTATTATTATCATGAGGTGTGGCTGGGAATATGTGTGTGAGAGAGAGAGAGAGAGAGAGAGAGAGAGAGAGAGAG
>CM051022.1:2274556-2282056 GCA_027704905.1 Muraenolepis orangiensis | reverse complement strand
GAGAGAGTGATGATCTTATGCGGATTGCAAGCTGCAAAGACACATTAGACACCTTTGATTTCAGCTCAGAGGACTTTGCCGCAATGAAATTAAGGAGAAAGCAAAAAGTAGCCTGGTAGCCTACAGGGTCAATGTGATGCCATGTAGCCTATGTTAAAACGGACTACAGATGTTACAGGGGTTTTGAAATACGAGGTTTTGCTCAATCGTTCTTGTTCGTTTTGTTGTTCATTAAATAGTTAAATTGATTTGAGGTCTTTGTCATTCTTTCGTCAATCTAGGTGTACATTATAGTTGCGTTTGTAATATAGACTGTTTTTGAAACATGACCGCTAAGTTTAGAATTTGTCCGTAAATTATCTGTCCGGACACTTGACCGGCAAGAAAAAATCCTAGCGGAAACCCTGATGTGTATGTATTTTTGCAGTGAACAGCCCCCTGGAGGGAGGCTGAGTGAACGCCCCCTGGAGGGAGGCTGAGTGAACGCCCCCTGGAGGGAGGGAGGCTGAGTGAACGCCCCCTGGAGGGAGGCTGAGTGAACGCCCCCTGGAGGGAGGCTGAGTGAACGCCCCCTGGAGGGAGGCTGAGTGAACGCCCCCTGGAGGGAGGCTGAGGAGAGTGAAGTGGAGTTCATAGTCGTAGTTTAGCGCCCATAACAACACCTTGAGCAAAAAGACCGGCGGCAACCCAGGTTCAAACATGGCCTCAGGTCCTCCTACATTTCCTGTGTCTCGATATTATGAGTTTTATTAAGTTATTTCTAAGTGTTTTCTGTGATGACAGAATAAGAGCGAAACGTGAGGGTGAAACCTGCCGGTGTTCCTGTTAGCCAGAGAGAGAGAGAGAGAGTTATGACTGATGGCTTCAAGCTAACAACGCAACTTAGAACTTTTACGCTCAGACGCTCATTTTTAACTGGGTGTTGACGCCTTCCCCAGATGAGGTGCGTGCGTGTGTGTGTGTGTGTGTGTGTGTGTGTGTGTGTGTGTGTGTGTGTGTGTGTGTGTGTGTGTGTGTGTGTGGTCGTTGACATGTTTAATGTGGCAGTATATTATTATGGGCCTATTCCATTTACGTATATATATATATATATATTCTATAAATATTCCTGTAAATACATTCACCAGATGACATATGGAGCAGCTCATTCATCTCATCATAAACTTATGATGAGACACACACACAGACACACAGACACACACACACACACACACACACACATGTGCGGGCTACGAGGCAAGTGTGTTTGACACTGGGTGCATGACATGAGGATAAGACGGTTATGTAAGGAGAAGACGAGGCGGTAGAGAGGCGAGGAGGTGGGAGGAGGCAGGGGGAGGAGGGGGAGGAGGGGGGAGGAGGCAGGGGGAGGGGGGGGGGAGGGGGGAGGAGGCAGGGGGAGGGGGGGGGGGAGGGGGGCGGAGGGGGGAGGAGGCAGGGGGGGGGGGGACAGAGAACCAGAGGAAAGGAGAGAAGGAGACAGGAGACAGGAGATAGGACGTATGGCAAGATATATGATATAAACATAAATAAATCAGATTTTGTACACCTTTTGTACACAATTGAATTGATAACTGATAATTAATAATAATTGATAATAATTGAATGTTAACGCTAGTGAATAACTGCAATCCCAATATCGGGATACATATTAAATTATGATTGATGTCATCATGGAGGAGGAGAGAGGAGAGGGGAGTGGAGAGGAGATGGGAGGCAATGAAAGGAGAGGAGAGGAGGAGAGAGGAGAGGAAGAGAAGAGAAAAAGGAGGAGAGGAGAGGAGATTGAAGGAGAGGAGAGGAGGAGAAAGGAGAGAGGAGAGAGGAGAGGAGATAGGAGGAGGAGAGAAGAGGAGAGGAGAAAGGAGGAGAGGAGAGCGAAGAGAGGAGAGGAGATAGGAGGAGAGGAGAAGAGAAAAGAGGAGAGAAGAGGAGGAGAGAAGAAAAAAGGAGAGAGAACGAGAGGAGAGGAGAGGAGAGGAGAGGAGAGGAGAGGAGAGGAGAGAAAAGGAGAGAGAACGAGAGGAGGAGAGGAGAGGAGAGGAGAGTAAAACATATGACTCATTAATATCTCATGCATCAATGAAAACAGAGCTAAACACATACACACCATGACGCCATGACCATTAGTGGGCCATGTGAGCTCACGCTAATGTGTTGCTAGTAAAGACACAAGGAACGACACAAAACAACATATTGGACCACAGATGGACACACACACACGTGGCCTCACACGTGTCCACGCATACACATGCCCACATCGTCTCATTCATACCTCCACATAAGGACACACGCAACGTGGTGTGGTGTGGTGTGTGTGTGGTGTGTGTGGTGTGGTGTGTGGTGTGTGGGTGGATGGGGGCACCATTCGGCCCCATATCACCGCGGGTCTCTGGCTGGAGTCTCCATCCATCCGTCTTCCGCCCAGCAGACATAATGCTCTTTAAATGGCTGTCATTTACAACCAGGGGAGCGGGGCAGAGCTGGCCGTAAAGCTGCCCCAAGGCGGAGGTCCTGCTGGGGGACTGAGATTGTCTGTAGCCTCCCCCCACCACCACCACCACCACCTCCACCCCCGGGACCTCCAGCCCCACCACTAACACCGCTACTGCCACCTGCACCTTCACCACCACCACCTCCACCCCCGGGACCTCCAGCACCACCACCTGCACCTCCACCACCACCTCCACCACCACCTCCACCACCTCCACCTCCACCACCGCCACTACATCCTCCACCACCACCACCACCACCACCACCACCACCACCACCACCACCACCACGCCCACCACCACCATCTCCACCACCACCCCCACCACCACCACCTCCACCACCACCCCCACCTTCCTCAAAAGACTAAAAGTTCACTAAGAGAAGCTTTTTATTGAAATCAATAAAAAGTCAATTAAAAAAAGTTTTGCGAGCGGGAGAAACGGAGCGAGAGCCAAATAATGACCTATAATCTACCAGACGTAAAATAAAGGTCAGACAAAATCTCCTCCATTCAGTGCACCAACCACTGAATGGAGGAGATTCAACCGAGTCCTGGTTATTACAGCAAATAGCCAACACATATACGGTGAGACCTGTGATCACTCAATGGTCCAAACCACTGGTTTTATCACACTCACAACCAACGTGTTCGACATGGCCGATATGAACCTACCTGAGCCGTGGTGGCCAGGAACCTGGACTCTAACATCTCCAGAGTCATCTGCACACCGACACCTGGAGGGAGGGAGAGAGAGAGAGAGAGAGAGAGAGAGAGAGAGAGAGAGAGAGAGAGAGAGAGAGAGAGAGAGAGAGAGAGAGAGAGAGAGAGAGAGAGAGAGAGAGAGAGAGAGAGAGAGAGAGAGAGACATGAACAGTCTGTTAAACACCATTAAATTAGCTTTAAAGGGTAACTTCTCTGCTTTCCAATCTTATCTCAATATATCTATTAGAGATATAGAGTTAAAACAACCTTATCTCTATCTATTAGAGATATAGTGTTTAAACAAACGTATCACCATCGATCTATTAGAGATATAGTGTTAAAACAACCTTATCTCTATCTATTAGAGATATAGTGTGTAAAAAGCCTGCAGTTGTTTCAGATGCTCTACAAAGCCCCAATGAGAGGATCCGCGGGTCGTACGACGGAGGATAAGATGAGCGTCTTAGGAAAAGGTGAACACGGTTTATCTTCCTATACGACCCACATTGGGGCGGTGCGGTACCACACGACACCAGGCCGGGTGAAAAGTTCCTCTTCAACACCAGACGGTTAGTGGACAGAGGAGAGGACACAGAGGAGAGGACACAGAGGAGGCGAGGAAGGAGAGGCAGAACACTGTCATTAAGGCCGTAATGTTCTTTTAATGCGCAAAAAAAGACCCAACAGAAAAGAGGAAAGCGGTAAGCAGAGGGTTAGGGTTAGGGAAGCAGAGGGTTAGGGAAGCAGAGGGTTAGGGTTAGGGAAGCAGAGGGTTAGGGTTAGGGAAGCAGAGGGTTAGGGTTAGGGAAGCAGAGGGAGCTGGAGGGAAGTTACGCCATGTTGGATATTAAAGATTCTGTATGTTTCCATGGTGACAAGTACAAGGGAATGATTACTCTCTGTTCACTCCTGCAGTATGAATTTCAACAACAATATTATACTACACTATTTCTACACTATAAACAACACTATATACTATCTACTATATACTATACTATATACTATAAACAACACTATACTATAACAATTCTATACTATTCTATGCTGTACTATACTATACTATACTATAAACAACACTATATACTATCTACTATATACTATACTATATACTATAAACAACACTATATACCATCTACTATATACTATAAACAACACTATCTACAATATACTATATACTATACTATATACTATAAACAACTATATCTATTAGACAATTAACAATGCTATACACCATAATAAGAACAATAAAGTGTCTCATGGATGATATATGCATAAGGCGGATGGTGCAGAAAGCAAAATGTTCGTCCTGTTTTATGGCTCCAGAAATGGAGGACAGCCTCTCTTCCATGAGAGACAACATTATTTCGAGTCGCTGAACCAGAGGGTCGGCCGGAATCGAACCGCGTCTCCTTCTAAACATCTCAGGGTGATTTTTCCCCCCGGAGCTTTTGGTTCAATTCAATTGACCGGAGCGGGACAAGCAACACACATCACCAGAGCAGGTTAACAACTGGAACCATCTGGACAAATCACAAGTACGGCCCCATGCTATTAAAGGTATAAAGATATCAAATCAATAGGAAGCTATCACAAAAAGCAGTAAAGTAAAGTAGAAACAGTGAGGCGACGTTATGTCTCCATTAGAACAATGAGGCCCAGGGCTTAGATTCACCACCGTGTGGATCCCACATCAGCAGCAAGATGTCTGGCGAGTGTGTGTGTGTGTGTGTGTGTGTGTGTGTGGGTGTGTGTGTGTGTGTGTGTGTGTGTGTGGGTGTGTGGGTGGGTGGGTGTGTGTGTTTGTGTGCTCGTCATCATCATCTGTTTTAGCCCAGACCTGTATGTCAGCACTGCAGTCAGAGAGGAAACTGTAATTGCATAAGTTCTCAATGTAACACACACACACACACACACACACACACACACACACACACACACACACACACACACACACACACACACACACACACACACACACACACACACACACACACACACACACACACACACACACACTGCGGGGGAAGCCACAACACTTCACATTAGCATCAAAGTTGCCCCTCCCAGCATGCACTGCTTCTCTGGGATAGCCTACGCCATGTTCTTAATATACCAGACACAGCACATAAACACACACACATGCATGCAAGCACGCACACACACGCACGCACACACACACAACGCACACAAACGCATGCACACACACACAACAATGATACGATAGATATAGATATAGATATAATAATAATAATAATAATAATAATAATAATCAATTGTATTTATAAGCGCACTTTTCATTTGAGTAGACCAAACTCAAAGTGCTACAGAGTAACATGGTTTAAACATCTAGGAGGCTATTCTAAAAATATGTGTTTTTAGGACTTATACACATATATATATATAAAATATATATATCATTGTATAATTGTTCATATAAATATATATATATATATGAATATATATATATATTTATTCATACTGTATATATATATATATGAATGTCCACATTCATACATTAATTAGTTCACCATTCCATTGAAGTTACTTTAGAGTGACTAATACATTCTAGCTCCACTACACTGTACTAGATACATGTACTACGTATAAAGTCCTAATCATTCAGTCTCTGTTATTCTATTAAACACTGTATTGTCTTGTATTGTGCTTCACACTATCTTTTATCATAAGACAGAAATGTATTGTTATTATTATTATTAAAAATATCTAGCGTAGTGGATTATGGACCGTGTGTCTGACCCGGTGACCTTGTGTCTGACCCGGTGACCTTGTGTCTGACCCAGTGACCGTGTGTCTGACCCGGTGACCTTGTGTCTGACCCGGTGACCTTGTGTCTGACCCGGTGACCTTGTGTCTGACCCGGTGACCTTGTGTCTGACCCGGGACCTTGTGTCTGACCCGTGACCGTGTGTCTGACCCGGTGACCTTGTGTCTGATCCGGTGACCTTGTGTCTGACCCGGGGACCTTGTGTCTGACCCGGTGACCTTGTGTCTGACCCGGGGACCTTGTGTCTGACCCGGTGACCTTGTGTCTGACCCGGGGACCTTGTGTCTGACCCCAGTGACCGTGTGTCTGACCCGGTGACCTTGTGTCTGACCCGGGACCTTGTGTCTGACCCGGGACCGTTGTGTCTGACCCAGGGACCGTGTGTCTGACCCCAGTGACCGTGTGTCTGACCCGGTAACCTTGTGTCTGACCCGGGGACCGTTAGGGCTCTGGTCCTGAAGCTCCTTCACGGGCCTCAGAAACTCTTTTATAAAACCCAGTCCATTTACCTTTCCTCTCTGCTGTTCCACGCGGTTCTGACTGCGCTTACATCAGATAACACCCAGGTAATCAATCTTCTCTCTCTCTCTCTCTCTCTCTCTCTCTCTCTCTCTCTCTCTCTCTCTCTCTCTCTCTCTCTCTCTCTCTCTCTCTCTCTCTCTCTCGCTCTCTCTCTCTCTCTCTCTCTCTCTCTCTCTCTCCGATCGGCCAAATCTAATTAACACTGTGGCTCTGTCCCCCTCCGGCTGCTGATAAACGGGTGGGTGAAGGCGGGACCACATCTTTGAATGGCGGCCGGTCGGGGCTGTAAGCCTGACAAAGTGACATCATCAAACATCAAAGCACACACACAGGATTCAGGTGTGCGTCACATGACCCCCCCCCCCCCTTAGAACATCACACACACAACATGCAGATGGACCGAGATAAATGTAGAGAAAGAAAGAGGAGATAGAGACAGGATAGAGGAGAGAGAGACAGTAGAGAGAGAGAGAAAGAGACAGACAGTAGAGAGAGAGAGAGAGACAGTAGAGAGGAGAGAGAGACATGATAGAGGAGAGAGAGAGAGTAGAGAGGAGAGAGAGACTGTAGAGAGAGAGACAAGAGAGAGACAGTTGAGAGAAAGAGAGAGACAGTAGAGAGCAAGAGAGAGAGACAGCAGAGAGGAGAGAGAGACAGGATAGAGGAGAGAGAGAAAGTAGAGAGAGACAGACAGACAGTAGAGAGAGAAGACAGTAGAGAGAGAGAGAGAGAGAGAGAGACTGTAGAGAGAGAGACAAGATAGAGAGACAGTAGAGAGAGAGAAAGACAGTAGAGAGGAGAGAGAGACTGTAGAGAGAGAGACAAGATAGAGAGACAGTAGAGAAAGAGAGAGACAGTAGAAAGCAAGAGAGAGAGACAGGAGAGTGGAGAGGGACGCGAGACAGAAGGGTGTGTTGAAGAGAGAGAGAATGACACGACAGGACCACAGGCGGGAATCAAACCTGCGTCTCTATCTATGCAGTTAGCGTGTCAGCCG
>CM051022.1:2267056-2272056 GCA_027704905.1 Muraenolepis orangiensis | reverse complement strand
CACCTCCTCCTCCTCCCCCCTTCTCCTCCTCCTCCTCCCCCCCTCCTCCCCTCCTCCTCCCCTCCTCCTCCTCCTCCTCCCCCTCTTCTCCTCCTCATCCTCCCCCTCCTCCTCCCACCTCCTCCCCCTCCTCCCTCCTCCCTCCCCCCCCTCCACCTCCTCCTCCCCCCATCCTCCTCCTCCTCCATCCTCCTCCTCCTCCCCTTCTCCTCCTCCTCCTCCTCCCCCTCCTCCTTCTCCTCCTCCCCCTCCTCCTCCTCCTTCTCCTCCTCCCACTCCTCCTCCTCCTCCTCCCCCCCTCCACCTCCTCCTCCTCATCCTCCTCCCCCATCCTCCTCCTCCTCCTCCCCCCCTTCTCCTCCTCCTCCTCCTCCTCCCACCTCCTCCCCCTCCTCCTCCTCCCACCACCTCCCCCTCCCCCTCCTCCTCCTTCTCCTCCTCCTCCTCCTCCTCCTCCTCCTCCTCCCCCTCCTCCTCCTCCCCTCCTCCTCCTCCTCCTTCTATTCTAAAATATATCACCTTGATGATGAACACCACATATTCATCATGCACGGCCCCCTGATGTCCCGGTTAAAGGGTGCCTGTCTTTTTATAAACGGTCAACTGAAGCGCTGATGCGGACGCCTCCGGAATACACACACACACACACACACACACACACACACACACACACACACACACACACACACACACACACACACACACACACACACACACACACACACACACACACACACACACACACACACACACACACACACACACACACACACACACACACACAGGCTCTGGCAGGTCTGATCTCAAGGTGACGGAGTGACTCATTCTCTGATGCACCACCCAGGGTCTTCAACACAGCCTTCACTGACTGGTTAGGAGCACACGAATGAGAGGGGAACTTTGCCTTTGGCTTCGTATCATTTTCAACGTGGGTCTTAGATGCAAATGAACAATGTTTACCTGTCCTCCGTGTTTACCTGTCCACCCCTATCTCCATCCTTCATCGTACCCAAACTCGTGTCAACAACTCTGTCAGAGTTGGGGGACGAGAGAAGCTGCGCCTGTACTCAGCTGGGAGAGCGTCCACTGCAGGCGTTTGTCACACTATACCACCTAATGGAGCTACGACTATATCCCTTACACGGCTAGAGAGAGAGAGATCAGGTCCTCATGCGGATAGATAGATAGAGAGATAAGCTGAGGATGAAACTGACTGCAGACTCTTTGCCGACGCTTACCACTGCCGCCACCACCGCTTTCAAAGGTCCTCATTCGCATTACGAATACATAGACACTTATAGCCAACATCAAAGTCCTTTTCGTTCAACCCACACACTTTTATCCGAAGACACTGGCGGTATCTTTGAATTCAGATGCTTGTTGTCATTAAAGTGGCAGGCAAACAGCGTCTGTGTATCTTAGCCCAAGGACACCTGCAGGTAGACTTCTGAGGACCTGTTAACCTAACAGAGAACTGGAGCATTTCCAAACCTCTTACGGTCTGCTAGTTCTAAGCGCGCGTGGCAGCGGGGGCCGACCCGTCCAAAGGTAAAAGTGGTGACGGGGTGATAAAGCGGGTGTCAGCCAGCACCCACGGGGGCTCTGCCCACCTTAAGGTAACCTAGTTAGAGAGCCAGGAGTCGATCTGTTCCAGGCTCCCTCTCTAAATCATTCATCGAGAAGAGATACGGAGAGTCACGTCCCTGTGTGTGTATGTGTGTGTGTGTGTTATCTGTGCACATGTGTGTGTGTGTGTGAGTGTCTCTGTGTGCATGTGTGTGTGTGTAGTTGTGTGTGAGTGTGTGTGTGTGTGTGCTTGTGTGACAGAATGAGACAGAGAGAACTGGGTGCAGAGGGAGCTAGAAAGACACAGACCTGTGTGTGTGTGTGTGTGTGTGGTGTGTGTGTGTGTGTGTGTGTGTGTGTGTGTGTGTGTGTGTGTGTGTGTGTGTGTGTGTGTGTAAGGAGGTCTTTGTGTAAGTGTGTGTGGGTGGGTGGGAGGAAGAGGAAGTTGCTATGCGTTCTCCAACAATATCTTAATTTGTCTATCTTTAGTGTACCTTATTAAGACTATCCTGCTCCACACACACTACCCCCATTTGAATCTCTCTCCCCTCTCTCTCTCTCTCCCCCTCTCTCTCTCTCTCTCTCTCTCTCTCTCTCTCTCTCCCCCTCTCTCTCTCTCTCTCTCTCTTTATCTGCGAGTCTCTCTCTGATGTTATTTTCATTCTGTTCCATTCTTTCATCTGTCTCCTCATCAACAGCTTCACTGTCTTCCCTCTGCTGTCCTCTCATCTTCTTCCCTCTGTTGTCCTGTGTCTCTCTCTGTCTCCCCCCCTCTCTCTCTCTACCTCTTCTCCTCTGTCTCTCCCCCTCTCTCTCTCTACCTCTCTGTCTCTCCCCCTCTCTCTCTCTACCTCTTCTCCTCTATCTCTCCATTTCTCTCTCTGTCTCTCCCCCTCTCTCTCTCTCTACCTCTTCTCCTCTATCTCTCCCTTTCTCTCTGTCTCTCCCCCTCTCTCTCTCTCTACCTCTTCTCCTCTATCTCTCCCTTTCTCTCTCTGTCTCTCCCCCTCTCTCTCTCTACCTCTCTGTCTCTCCCCCTCTCTCTCTCTACCTCTTCTCCTCTATCTCTCCCTTTCTCTCTCTGTCTCTCCCCCTCTCTCTCTCTACCTCTTCTCCTCTATCTCTCCCTTTCTCTCTCTGTCTCTCCCCCTCTCTTTCTCTACTATCTCTCTTCCATCCAGGAGATAGCAGAGAGAGGCCATCTTTGGCCATCAACTCATGAATGAAGCTTTCCAGTGTGCCTGCGTCCTTAAAGTGTGGGTGTGAGTGTGCATGTGCACATGTATGTATGCGTGTGCGCATGTGTGTGTGTGTGCGAGTGTGTCCATGTGTGTGTGTGTGCGGGTGTGTGTGTGTCTGTGCGAGTGTGTCCATATGTGTGTACGTGTGTGCGAGTGTGTCCATGTGTGTGTGTGTGTGTGTGTGTGTGTGTGTGTGTGTGTGTCCATGTGTGTGTGTGTGTGTGTGTGTGTGTGTGTATCCTCACTGTGACCCTCGTGATGGATTGTGTGTGAGGGGGAAACTGTGATCAACAAGACTAGACTGCACTCGGTCAATAGACATGCTGTCTGAGTGTGTGTGTGTGTGTGTGTGTGTGTGTGTGTGTGTGTGTGTGTGTGTGTGTGTGTGTGTGTGTGTGTCTGACACACTCCAGTAATGAGTAATCACCATCATCATCATCGGTAAACATGCGTCACCATGGCGGCGGGAGAACAGATGAAACAGAGACACTCCTCCCTGTTCCACGGGCTCAAATTCCCACTGAATGTTCACTAATACGGTACAACGACGCCAAGGGAAACCGGTTCCACATGGCTGCCATCCCATAATCAACATGAGCTCCCGGTACTGTACCCAGTGGGTATTCCGCTGAGGAGAAAATAAAGTTTTTTTTGTAGTTGTATTTATATGAATCCATTATCATAGTACGCAATCTCTGCTACTGCAGCACACTAGGAGACACACAGAAAGACACACTACACCTTGACAGAAGAGAGGTGAGTATGACCGAACAACACACACACACACACACACACACACACACACACACACACACACACACACACACACACACACACACACACACACACACACACACACACACACACACACACACACACACACACACAACACACTACTACACTACAATACATAACAAGCAGATCAACCAGTACCAGGGACCGTAACGTTTTACATTTCCTCATGCAATTTTTGGCCCGCTAACCGTTGGCAGAAAGCGCGGGTCACCGTCAGAACCCAACGGGCCGTGCGGGTGATAGGATGGAGGATCGGCCCATGAGTGCGGCATGGCGGCAGGCACTGGCGCTGGCACCGCGAGGCTCGGCACAACGCTAACCTCTCCCAAACGCACGGAGCAGCTCGGAAAGCACAGATGGATCATAAACAATGCTAAACAAAAAGTGAAATGTGATCTGGATCGGGCGGGGCGAGGCGAGGCGGGCGAGGCGAGGCGGGCGAGGCTGGGGCGAGGGGCGAGGCGGGCGAGGCGGGCGAGGCGGGCGAGCTGGGGCGAGGCGGGCGAGGCGGGCGAGGCTGGGGCGAGGCGGGCGAGGCTGGGCGAGGCGGGCGAGGCTGGGGCGAGGCGGGCGGGCGAGGCTGGGCGAGGCGGGCGAGGCTGGGCGAGCGGGCGGGCGAGGCTGGGGCGAGGCGGGCGAGGCGGGCGAGGCTGGTGTACTGTATCTACTATACTATATCAGATATAGTATATCTGATAGTATATATCATATATACTATATCAGATATACTATATCAGATATATACTATATCATATTCTATGTCTGCTTCCTCTTCTCATATCAGAGAGTGCTGCTTCTCAGCCAATAAATTCCATGTTGTCATTTTTCTCTAGGAGAACGCAAATCTCTTTACTATTATTAAACAGTGGTAAATAATAAATATAATATATCTAAATATAGTATTTATATAATATAAGTAAACAATGATGTTAAATGCTAGTAAAGGCGTCCAGAGTGTGTGTCCTTTACGTGAGGCAGCATGTCTGAACCACGGAGAGAGAGGAAGAACTACGTACTGGTACCTCCCCCTGCTTCCCCAATCAGCCAATCAGCCGCCTCCCTCTCTCAGGAAGCAGAAGCCTTTAATTGAGAGGGACGTCCCGTGAGGCGGTTATCGGCAGCTCAGACGGGTCCCTGGAACCAGCCCCTCACACACACATCTAGGTACGGGTCCCTGGAACCAGCCCCTCACACACACATCTAGGTACGGGTCCCTGGAACCAGCCCCTCACACACACATCTAGGTACGGGTCCCTGGAACCAGCCCCTCACACACACATCTAGGTACGGGTCCCTGGAACCAGCCCCTCACACACACACATCTAGGTACGGGTCCCTGGAACCAGCCCCTCACACACACATCTAGGTACGGGTCCCTGGAACCAGCCCCTCACACAC
>CM051022.1:2257056-2259556 GCA_027704905.1 Muraenolepis orangiensis | reverse complement strand
GTCCAGCTCAAGGACACCTCAGCACTATCACACCGAGAGGAGCCGAGCTAGGCTCCTGGGGGCCCCTTGTGGGGAGCCCAGACCTCCAGACCTCCAGAAGAGCTCAGGGGTCAGCGCTGTAGTGAAGTCTCCCACTGGAACTCTCTGTTTCTGGCCTATGCCTTTCCCAGTGGTCAGTGTGTGTGTGTGTGTGTGAGGGCAGTGTGTGTTAGGGCAGGGTGTGTGTGTGTGTGTGTGTGTGTGTATGTGTGTGTGCGTACATATGTGTGTGTGTGTACGTGCATGTGCGTGTGTGCGTGCGTGTGTGAGTGCGTACATATGTACGTGTGTGTGTGTGTGTTTGGGGGTTTAACCTGTACCCAGGGCAGTTAGGACAGCATCACTAATCGAGGGCCATCTCTGCAGCAGCAGGCCGGGTACCGGGTGTATAAAAGCATGGCGGGCCCTAGGGGCCAATTGTGGGCCCGCAGGGGCCCATCACTTACGCTCCCATTCACAAACACCGCCTCTGGCTGCTACTCAATCTGTGTGGCTATCGATTTATCAGTAGGCCTTTAATACACTTTTAACCAGAAGGAGACACACACACATATACACACACACACACACACACACGCGCGCGCGTACGTACACACACACATATGCACACACGCACAAACACGCGCGCGTGCGCGCAGGCCAATGCTCACACACACATGCAAGCGTGTACACACACATACATACACACATGCTTGACACACACATACGTATGTCTACATACACATGTGCACACACACACGCATGCATGCACGCACGCACACGCACACACACACACACACACACACACACACACACACACACAAACATGATGATTGCCATTGAAATATGGACGACAGTGTCCTAGAATGTTGAGTCATTCAACATAACATAGAACCTAAGAAGGTTCTATGTTATGTTGAATGACTCAACATAACATAGAACCTAAGAAGGTATTTCCAAACACAGATTGGCCCTGGAAATGATCCAACATATCCTCCAAACATATTGCACACAGCCAGAAAAGCCCTTATTAAAATATCTACATTCCCTATGCTGACACAGACACCCACACGCACGCACACACACACACACACACACACACACACACACACACACACACACACACACACACACACACACACACACACACACACACACACACACACACACACACACACACACACACCACACACACACACACACATTGTATTACTGCTGCAGTGTGAGTCTACTCTTTGTATTTTCAGATCTCCCCATATTCTCTCTCTTCCCCATCTCTGTCTCTCTCAGTGTCTTCCAGTGTGTGTCTAGGGTGTGTGTTCTAAGTTCTAACACAGTTCACACAGCAGGGGGTCTACGGTGTGTGTTCTAAGTTCTAACACAGTTCACACAGCAGGGGGTCTACGGTGTGTGTTCTAAGTTCTAACACAGTTCACACAGCAGGGGGTCTACGGTGTGTGTTCTAAGTTCTAACACAGTTCACACAGCAGGGGGTCTACGGTGTGTGTTCTAAGTTCTAACACAGTTCACACAGCAGGGGGTCTACGGTGTGTGTTCTAAGTTCTAACACAGTTCACACAGCAGGGGGTCTACGGTGTGTGTTCTAAGTTCTAACACAGTTCACACAGCAGGGGGTCTACGGTGTGTGTTCTAAGTTCTAACACAGTTCACACAGCAGGGGGTCTACGGTGTGTGTTCTAAGTTCTAACACAGTTCACACAGCAGGGGGTCTACGGTGTGTGTTCTAAGTTCTAACACAGTTCACACAGCAGGGGGTCTACGGTGTGTGTTCTAAGTTCTAACACAGTTCACACAGCAGGGGGTCTACGGTGTGTGTTCTAAGTTCTAACACAGTTCACACAGCAGGGGGTCTACGGTGTGTGTTCTAAGTTCTAACACAGTTCACACAGCAGGGGTCTACGGTGTGTGTTCTAAGTTCTAACACAGTTCACACAGCAGGGGGTCTACGGTGTGTGTTCTAAGTTCTAACACAGTTCACACAGCAGGGGGTCTACGGTGTGTGTTCTAAGTTCTAACACAGTTCACACAGCAGGGGGTTTACTGTGTAGGGTTAAACACAATCAATCTTTCACATCAATGACATATCAGGTGGGACTTACTGTACCTGATGTACATTAATACTATGTCTGCCTGTCTGTCTGTCTGTCTGTCTGTCTCTCTGTCTGTCAGTCAGTTGGTCTCACTCTCTCTCTCTCTCCCCCCAGGTGGTTCTGTCTGCCTCTCTGTCTGTCAGTCAGTTGGTCTCACTGTCTCGCTCCCTCTCTCTCTCCCCTCCAGGTGTTTCTGTCTGTCTGTCTGTCTGTCAGTTGGTCTCTCTCTCTCTCTCTCTCTCTCTCTCTCAATTTACCCCAGGAGGTTCTGTCTGTCAGTCTGTCCGTCCGTCCGTCCGTCCGTTGGTCTCTCTCTCTCTCTCTCTCTCTCCTCTCTCTCTCTCTCTCTCTCTCTCTCTCTCTCTCTCTCT
>CM051022.1:2249556-2252056 GCA_027704905.1 Muraenolepis orangiensis | reverse complement strand
CCGGGAGCTGCCGTGCGCCGTTGCCCCGGCAACACTTTCCAATAACAAGAGACTGACGGGGGAAGAGATACAGCAGCGAGTCTAGACTTCATTAAAGTTACTTATTATTTATTTAGTTACTTCAGTCGGGGCCGCTTCCCCCTTCCGGACGCTGGGGCGCAATTAAGGCCGTAACACGGGAGGAGAGACGGAGAACAGGAGGAGCGGAACTGTAGAACCGTAGAACAGCAGAACGGACCTTAACTCAGAGAACAAACCGTATAACGGTCTGCTAACCGGCTGTTGCCAGCCAGCCAACGAGATCCCCCACACACACACAGGACCACAGGGTAGTCATTCCAGCTGTTAAAGTGTCTGCTGGTGAGATGAGGCGAGACCAGAGCGCTCTATGAAGAACATGGCGTCCCTGCTGTTCACCGCTCAGATCAGAGCGTCTGACGGTGAACAGCAGGGAGGACCGATCGCTGAGATGAAGGCCGTCGCCATGATGTTACAGAGCATCGTCTGACCTGCCCGTCTGGGGGCCCATCTGGCCTCCTCATACCCCACACCCACAGTGATCCCACACACACACACACACACACACACACACACACACACACACACACACACACACACACACACACACACACACACACACACACACACACACACACACACACACACACACACACACACACACACACACACACACACACACACACACGTGGGGGCAGTAGCTCAGTGGATAAGGACTTGTCTTGGGAGCTGCAAGGTCGCCGGTTCAAGACTCAGAAGCACCAGGTTACTGCCTAAGTGCCCTTGAGCAAGGCACCCCCCTACACTGCTCCCCGGGCACTGGACTAATGGCTGCCCGCTGCTCCTCATACTAGGATGGGTTAGATGCAAAGGAACACATTCCACTGTGTGTGAACATGTATGTGACCAATCAAGAGGATTCCATCCTCCTTTAGACACACACACACACACACACTCTCAAACCCTTTCACAGAAACACCCAGAGGTGAGTATCAGCCCCGGTGAAGAAGGCTCAGGGTTATGTTATTGTTGTTGTGGTGGTGGCCAAGATGCTAATATGAGGTCATCTGCAGGCTACACTCGCGCTGAGCGCGATGACCCTATTGGAGCAGGGGTCGCGACCTTCAGCCTGAGACGCTAGCACTTTATTACCAACAGACACGCACAGTAGAGCCATCAAAGGGAGACTGTGTGTGTGACGCACACAGTGTTGAGGCCACAGGGCCTTCTCTCTCTCAGAGCATGGATGAAAGAAGGTGTGTGTGTGTGTGTGTGTGTGTGTGTATGTAGTACTTAGTAGCCTTTCTTTTAAACAGCTCTGGACATAAAGGGGAGGACCTGGTGAGACTGAGAAGTATATTTATGCCCCACTGTCTCTCTCTCTCTCTCTCTCTCTCTCTCTCTCTCTCTCTCTCTCTCTCTCTCTCTCTCTCTCTCCTCTCTCTCTCTCTCTCTCTCTCTCTCTCTCTCTCTCTCTCTCTCTCTCTCCCCCTCTCTCTCTCCCTCTCTCTGAAGGAGGATATTTTCCTTACGGTTTGGCTGGACTGAATGCTAGAAGCACAGTGAGGATTTGAGGCAGCTAAAATAAGCCAAAATAAAGCAGCCACCTCCTCTAGTAGAGCGAAACGCACAAGACCTCATAAATAATGGACGACAGCTACCCAGGGGGGGAGAGAGAGAGAGAGAGAGAGAGAGAGAGAGAGAGAGAGAGAGAGAGAGAGAGAGAGAGAGAGAGAGAGAGAGAGAGAGAGAGGGGGGGGGAGAGCAGAAGACAGACAGACAGACAGACAGATAGACAGATAGATAGAGTGATAGAGTGATAGAGTGATAGATAGATAGATAGATAGATAGATAGATAGATAGATAGATAGATAGATAGATAGATAGATAGATAGATAGATAGATAGATAGATAGATAGATAGATAGATAGATAGATAGATAGAGACAAAGAGAGACAAAGAGAGACAAAGAGAGAGGGGGAGAGACAGAGAGGGAGAGGGAGAGAGAGACAGACAGAGAGAAAGAGATAGGGGGGAGAGAGAGAGAGAGAGAGAGAGAGAGAGAGAGAGAGCGAGAGCGAGAGCGAGAGAGAGAGAGATAGGGGGGAGAGAGAGACAGAGAGGGAGAGGGAGAGAGAGACAGACAGAGAGAAAGAGATAGGGGGGAGAGAGAGAGAGAGAGAGAGAGAGAGAGAGAGAGAGCGAGAGCGAGAGCGAGAGAGAGAGAGATAGGGGGGAGAGAGGGGGAGAGACAGAGAGAGAGAGAGAGAGAGAGAGAGAGAGAGAGAGAGAGAGAGAGAGAGAGAGAGAGAGAGAGAGAGAGAGAGAGAGAGAGAGAGAGAGAGAGAGACAGAGAGAGAGAGAGAGAGAGAGAGAGAGAGAGAGAGAGAGAGAGAGAGAGCGAGAGCGAGAGCGAGAGCGAGAGAGAGAGAGATAGGGGGGAGAGAGGGGGAGAGACAGAGAGAGAGAGAGAGCAAGGAAT